>JAQQZR010001949.1:0-10162 GCA_030068235.1 Notoglanidium macrostoma
GAGAACATACGTTAGAAAGTATTATTGTTGGTAGGGGGGGTCGGCTAGGATTAGCTCTTAGCCTCGCGCGGACCCCCGCCCGCTTGCCGCGCTTCCACCTCCACGCACACCGCTCTCGGCGAACCATCAGGCGCCGCCGAGGACTGGAGGCCTGGTTTCCATAGCAACCTGAGGATGCGAAGCGTTTCCAAGAGGGCTTCCTGCAGATCAGTTTTTGAGTATTTCTTTATATCCAGTAATGTTTCTCGTGGGTAGACATGAACACGGTTTGTTTTGGTGTCCATGTGCCGTCGGAGTCACGCCAAGAAAACAAAACAAAAAACCCCAGAAAAACACGATTTTAAAAACAGAAAAGCACGATTTCGGATCCGGAGGGGCCGCTACGTGCATACGGTTGCGCCGCCGACGTCACAATCACGTCGTGACGTCATGCGCAACTATTAATGTGCTCTCTCTCTCTCGCGCTAATAAAAAATAAAGAATGAACTGAGTGCGTGTGCGCGAGAGAGAGAGTGCGCACGCGCACTCAGTTCATTCTTTATTTTTTATTCAGTGAAACTGGAATTAATGAGTAACAGGCATTGAGTGGTGTAGAAACCTGGCATCAAAATATCTGGGCTAATCATTTCCTCCTTTTGTGTGTGTGTGTGTGTGTGTGTGTGTGTGTGTGTGTGTGTGTGTGTGTGTGTGTGTGTGTGTGTGTTGCTCTCTCATTGTTCATAATACCTTATACTGTGGCAGGGATTGAGGCCGAGTTATATGATCCCTTAAAATCCTGAAGATATAAAAAGTGCTGTGGAACCATTACTAACTCACCTGTGCTGCTGGATCGCGCACACTTGCGCACACTATTAATGTGTTAACTCAAATATGCTAATTTAGTCTGAATATTAGGGCTCAATGATGTAATATAATAACTACTGTATCATCATGTGTGTGTTTTTATAACTTGTTACTTTCTGTAAATATAAGTGGAAATTTTTTTTTTTTTTTTTTTTTTTTTTTTTTTTACAAACTTCTCTAAATTTCTACCTTTTCTTCATAACAACTTTTTATATGACTTTATAAACTCTGTAGGTGTAACGACCCTCACTGTCCAGGAGTCCCAGTGAGAACACTCACCATCACAACAACAACAACGACCACAACCACCTCTTTGGACTTCTGTACACACAAACAGTTTGCAGAAAAATCATTGCTAAATTCATATCACACACACACACACACACACACACACACACACACACACACACCTCTGACGGTAAGGATGATATCAGACTAACTTTGCATATTTGAGGGGTTTATTAAGGTTATTAATCAGTACGATAGTGTTTTCTGTCCTGTATCGTCTCAGAGAAAAAGATAAAAGCTATAAATAGGTTGAAAATGAGGGCAGGTTCCAGACCTGACTTCATTCAAATCATTTCCTGATGATTTAAGGACAACGAAGGGAGACATGTGGCTCGAGGGCCCTGCGCTCTCGCTGCACTCTCACACGGCGGGGACACGGGACGCTGACGTGGTTGCGTGTACGGCAGCAAAGCAGGACGTGAGAGCAGAGGTCAAACGCACGGCTTTATCTTCAGCGTGATCTGAAAGTTAAACAATTCTGAAATCCAGCGCGCCGTAAACCTCAGCGTCAGAGCCCGGGGTCAAGGCCCCGAGTCGGTGAATGCCCCGCCAGCTTGTGTTTCTGACTTACACAAAACAGCCCACAACACTCTTTCACAACACGGGAAACTACAGAAAAAACACAAAGCAGGTCTCAGCCTATTAAAAACAACCTTCAGATTTTAAACTGGAATTTCAACTTCCTCTTGTTACTGGTCTTTAAATTTCGCAGGGTGGGGAAGCCAGGCTCGCTCGCTGCCCGGGGTGGCAATTAGTTAACCGTAACACCTGAAAACACCACATTACGCAGTGTTCAGTGCATTAAAACACTGTCAGTACGAGAAGGGATCAAACTCAGACAGCGCTGCGTGTACGACCGATTACACGGGAAAAAGAGAGACGGAAATGCTTATAATTTGGAGTCTTAACTCGGGATCGGAGAGGATCCGCTGACTTTGAGTCGGAAATCTAACTTCAGGTGGATTCCAGTGTCTGACTTAAAAACCTGACTTTCCAGGAGCTGGAATGCAGCAAAACTTTATATCAGCTTGCAGTTCTCAGACACAAGGAACATCTCTCTCTCTCTCTCTCACACACACACACACACACACACACACACACACACACACACACACACACACTTTCCCTGTACATCTGTCTGTTTCTCTCTCTCCTTCTCACTCTTACAGTCTCTCACACAGTTTCTCTCCATCTATATCCCTCTCACCTTTTATCACTGTATCCATCTCTCTAAACATCTGGCTGTCTGTGACTGGCCATCCGCCTCCTCCCATCGCTCTTTACCTGTACCGTCCCCTTCTCTCTTTCGGCTTTCCATATTAGAGGGTTTCGGCTGAAACGTATTCCAGGGGGAGCAGTAAAACCTGTTTGTCAGCTCTTTCACACCAATAATCACTCCATTTCTACCTCTATAAGTGCCACACAGGACTGCCCCACTGCCCCGCTGCTCATGGACAGCTACAGCGGGCTGGGCTTTTACTCTCCTGTGCTTGCACTACTTCCTTCCTCAGGTTATTGATGTACATTACACACTCACCTACATGCACCTGGGTGCACTGTTGTTATACACACACACACACACACACACACACACACACACACACACACACACACACACTATGTTTGATTTCATTCTCTTTCAAGAGACGAGCAAAGTCATGAATAATAAACAGAACTCAGGGGAATGGCAGACAGCGGGTTTAACGGCAGTGGTAAGGCGCGCGCGTGCAGTTTATCCCGGGATAAAGCAGGGCAGGTCAGGGCTAAAGCCACAAGTGATGATTTAGCTCTTTAACGCCAGCTGTGTTCACATCAACTACACAAAACTACACGCACAAACTCGATCCCACACAGAACATCACTTAATAACGTGTTGCAGACGGATTTATACAGATTAAACCCCGGAAATGTTCAGTTTCAGGCATTAAATTCAGAAAAGAAGCCTAACGGATCCGCTAATGTTGATGTTAATGTTAGCGAGGAAACGCTAGCGACCAGTCACGCGCCTGCTTTAACGCAGCAAAATTAATAAAGTAGTAAACAACACAAATATTAAACACTCACACAGGTATAAAACACTATATTTACACTCACCGCTTAATCTCCCAACATGAGTTTACTCATAAATTAGAGGAAAAACTCGCTCTAAACGGCGCGCGTGCTCGGAGCTGGACTCTTCCACCTTCTCTAACAAACCGGAAGTGAGGTACTTTGTTGTGGCTAAAAAAGTACGCGTGGAAATAGAAAAGCCAGTAACCATAGCCGCGTCATTGCGTCATCACGTAATTTAAAAAAAAAAAAATAAAAAAAAAAAAATCCAACTTGTGGCTTTCCACGCACGCGCTTCGCTTTCGGTGTGCAATGTCAGAAGTCAGAAAGACAACCAATCTCTCGGTGAAACTGTAAAAGTGCAAACTCTCAGATTTTCTACACACACGATATTTTTGTGAGTCACATTTTGGGTGCACGTCCCTGCAGCAAAACAAAATGGCGGTGGTTTGGGGGAGGGCTGTGTTGCAGCTTAAACACAGACAGGAGGAACTGGGTATTACAGAGAACATTCTCAGTTCTTAACCTCCTAAATGACCTCTTATTCTCTGAAAAGGGAAACATAAAGAGTCCAACAGAAGTTCCCCCAGGAAGACAAGCTGAAGGTTCCTGACAGAAGCCGTTCAGGAAACGAAGAACTTATCCAAAGATCACTTTTTAGTATATATTTTAAAAAGCATGTGTATTAACTGGGAAAGTGTGCGGTTCAAACTTCAAAGTGTTGCTCATTATTTTCTCCGTGTCAGGGGATTACATTTAGGATAAGGTTCCTCTTCAGAATCACAATCTGAATTACGTTTATTGCAAAGTCTTGCATTGTTCATAGTTTTTTTAAGGTTTCATTGGATCGTATGGGGTTGCTTGGTCTTACAGCAGCTATCGTTGCTTCCTCACAGGGTCCTGGTCGGATCTTACTCTCAGTGTGGGTTTCCTACGGGTTCTTCTAACCTAGGAGCATTTTGTCTTAGCCTTCACTATGTGAAGTGGTGAAGATAAAATGCCCCTCGGTGTGACTGTGTGCGCACATCACAGCACAGCTGAACACAGCAAGTGTTCCCGGGATACACCCGGATTCCACACCACCCGGGATACACCCGGATTCCACACCACCCGGGATACACCCGGATTCCACACCACCCGGGATACACCCGGATTCCACACCACCTTGACCAGGATATACTTCTACTAAAGATGAATTCGTGATTATTCTGCTAAAAGGGTTCTACATGGAACTCTTTCTGATAGTGAAATGAATGGGAATGACTGAACACACATAAGGAATTCAATATCCGATGAATAAAACTGTCAGTCAAGTGATAAGAGCATTATATTCACAAATGCAGCTGCTGAACTTTTCACATTATATGTGAGTGGTGTTCAATACGTTATTATTTAATTATTTTTCATATGTAGATAGTTTGCATCTGTCCCCCACCCTTAACATCTCTCCATCCTTCCTCACACGGTGATGTGGAGGTACGGGTGATTGTATTCCCACTCAGCCTGAACGTCTGATTCATTTGAACATATTTATCTGAAATAGGGCAGTAAATATATACAACCCAAATTCCAGAAAAGTTGGAACGTTTTTAAATTTGGTTAAAATGAAAACTAAAAGTCTTTCCCAGATTGGAGAGCCTCTGCCCATCTTTACTTCTGAGAGACTCCGCCTCTCTAACACATCCCTTTTATAGCTCATCATGTTACAGACCTGATATCAATTAACTTCATTAGTTGCTAGATGTTCTCCCAGCTGAAGCTTTTTACACTTTCTTGCTTTTTCAGCCATTTGTTGCTGCCGTGCCAACTTTTCTGAGACCTGTAGCAGGCATCAAATTTGAAATGAGCTCATTTAGTGGATAAAGGTGTACAATTTCCCAGTCTGAACATTTGTTATGTTATCTATGTTCTGTTGTGAATAAAATATTGGCTCATGTGATTTGAAAGTCTTTTAGTTTTCATTTTATTCAACTTTAAAGAACGTCCCAACTTTCCTGGAATTCGGGTTGTATAAACATTTGACAAACAGACCTTTTAATTAAGAGTCAAATACAAACACACACCCACGTCACAGCTCAGGTGTGCAAAGTAAAGTTTGATAATATTTGACATTGTCATATTGTGTACAAATGTAAATAATAAAGCGATCAGTCTGAAATTAGTCAGTGAGGAAGCGTGTGTAGGAGAGTACTCAATCAAATGTGCAGCGGTTCCTCAGTGTTAACTCCGACAAACCCTGAAATCAAACAGCGCTTACATCAGATCCTCACAGTCATAACCTTCACAGGGTTTTATAGTAAGAGAACGAAATGTAGAAAATAATACGAGGAGTTCAGTTTAATTGTTCTTGAGTATTATTAATATATCTATCCATTCCTATCTATCTATCTATCTATCTATCTCATTCATCTATTTACAGTCGTCCACTGGCTCAGACGATGTTCTGGATGTGAACTTCACTTCTTCACTTTCTCACTGCTAACACGTAACAGAAGCTTTACATCGTGTTTAGCATCGTGCTTTTCTGAATCATCACCGTTATTCTGTGCAGTTCATCACTGGTCAGATGACTGCTTTAACATCTCCATACTTTTTTCATAATTAATCAGCACACACTATTTATTTTGTTGTTAATGTTCTGAAATGCGTGATGTCTGTGGGTCCTGGATGCTTGGTTCCTCAGTATAATCCCTCAGCCTCAGCTGGACACCTTGGTCTCGGCTCTTTGGTGTCTCTTCTGTCCCGACTAGAGAAGGACATGTGGTTATGAATTAGTACTTTTTTTTGCCAAGCTGTCCAACCCCAGCAATGCAGCAACCTTTGATCATGTGATCACACACCTGCCTGATGATGGAGAGAGCTGGAACAGGTGAGAGACACCAAACTTCAGGACTCTAGCTTATTATCTGGTGTGAGCCATATGGACCATATCACACAGATTATTACAGCTTAATAAAACTTCAGAAAAAAAAAGGATTCAAATGAACTGTGAATAATCCACATTTCAGGTAAAGGGGGTGATCCGGGCATGTTTTGCTCTGTGGATTGAGCGAGCTTCAGTGTGTTTATTCTAGACCCTGAATTATGAGCCAGCTTTTCCTGTTTCACACCCATGTGGGGAAAAAACAGTGCTGGAAAAGCACTCACAAAATTATTCTGGATAGATTAAACCTTGAGCAGGGCCTAAATTCACTTTCCTCACGAACATTTTAGATTGGTTGGTTTGGTGTGCATCTTCTCAGACAAATATGATTCTAAACTGCAATTTAAACAAATTACAATTTAAGTTAACTGCGATTCAAACTGTGATTCAGTCAAACTCTAACTCAAACAAAATGTGAATCAAATAAACTCAAATGAACTATGATTTCAAACTCTGATTCAAATGAGCTGTGATTCAGACAAAATACAATTCAAACATCAAATTCAATTCAGAATGACTCAAATAGTAATGAACGTTGTCCCATATGCAAATGTATGCAAATAATATAAAAACTACACAATTACACCAAATGTAGTGGCCAGTCAGATTCAATATGCAAATAAGAAGGGGTTGAGTGTGTGTGTGTGGTTGAAGGGGAGTGGCATTTGCACTCTGTATATTCATAAAATAAAATTTTTAAGAGGCAAAAAGTTATACATATTTTCTTATTAGCCATAACACACAAAAATTGCTACACTTGAAATGAGGTTCATGAATCCAAGACAATATAAAGAAACTCCAGCAGGGTAAAAACAGCAAAAAAAAAAAAATAAAATAAAATAAATAAATACATATATATATATATATAATAATTTGACTCACCCTCATCCAGTATAAACACATTCATTTTAACCTCCTGAAAGTTAATGTGCTGAATCAGGATTGCTGTAGTTTAAGCATCTGTCTCCCTCTGGTGGTCGTTAAAGGCACCACAGCATCCTGGGACTGAGATGCTATAACTCCTGGGAAGATGTGGAGAAGGACAAAGAGAAAGTGGGAACCTGCCTGAGAAAAGCTTCGTATCAAATCCGAAGCCTGACATTATCCAGGCTCATGCAGTACCAAACACGAGGCACTCCAACCAACATTCACCAACACTCCAGGTGTGTTTGTGCTGCATTTGGAGATGATGCAGTGGAAAGGAGAAGGAACGTGATGAATATGAAGTACTTGTATAACATGAATGCAGAATTCTATCACAAGTGTGCATGTGTGGGTTTAGATTGCATTTTTGCTCAAGCTGATTAAAGCATTATTTCTTGTTCAGTTGGAAAAACATCCTTTTACATTTCATTAACATCATTTCCCTGTGAGAAGCTCATTAATTCAGGTCAAAATAATAAGTCCAATCTAGTAAGTCAAACCTAAATTTGACTTCAGCAAAGCGACCTCATACAAAACACCATGCATGCATCAGCTCCCCCTGCTGGTGTAGTGCAGTACAGCAAGTACATGGCGCTCCTTCATTGGCTGAAATAACTCACATGGCATCAATCACACCGCCATCACAGTGTTTAAACACCTGCTAAAGCGAGCTAGACTGATATTAAGTAAGCAAGATATGTTTATAAAGGTTTGCCATTGGAGTCAATTTACAGAATTATTAACTATGATCAATAAAAACAAAAAACAGCACCAACACGATAGCTTGGATCGGGTCATCAAACTAAATGATTAGTGTGTGGAAGAAAATAGTGTCCATTTTTTGGAAAACATTTTATTGGTTCTTTTTTGCAGTGTACAATAACCTGTAAAATGTTATTAAGTTGCAGTGGTGTGTGTGTGTGTGTGTGTGTGTGTGTGTGTGTGTGTGTGAATCCAGTGAAGTCACAGTCCATGTGTGTGTCAGGCACAGATGCCTAGACTGTAATGTTACACTGAGTGTATACATACATACGTACAAATAAACCATGAAAACAATAAAGAAAAAGCAGCTAAGCTAACGCCGATGTGATGAATCTCCATCTCTACTTGTAGAACTCGTGCTCCTGCTCGTCCCTCTTGATGACCGTCTTGTAAGCCTTCTCAAAATCCTTGGCCAGGACGATATAACGGTTTTCTCGCACAGCTAGCATGCCAGCCTGAAGAAACACACAGCGGTTTTACTATCTTTGTGAGGACTGCCCATTGATCTAATAAATGCAGTTAATTAATGCAACACCTGCGCCTGCACCTGCGCCCTGAACCTTAACCTCAGTAATGAACAGAACTTGTAATGAAAAGGAACTTTTTGGCTCTTACTTTTTCTAATTTTTGTTAACAAAACCTTTAAAACCGTTGTGAGGACCATCCAAAACTGTCCTCACAAGGACAGTAAAATCAGACATTTGGTCTTCACAAGGGTATAAAATCCGTATATACACGCACACACACCTGTATGTAGTGGTGCAGTGATATAAAGCAGCTACACATGATGTGACGACACCATATGCTTCACAGTGACCTGTCTCTCTCTCACACACCCACACACCCTGTTATATAAACCCAGAAGTTAAAGTGAAGTGTGTGAAAGTGTTACCAGAGAATTTCCTAATAGGGGAGAACTTTTACTCTTCAAGAGAATTTCTGGTTGTGTAGGGGCGAGAACCGATACATCAGACTTGAAATAAAATGATGTCCTTTCATTTGTGTTACAGGGAAGGTGAAATTGCCCATAAAACTCTGGCATTCTATGAACACCGCCCATTAGCAGGAACGCTAATGTGTATTGTGGGCAAAAAAAAAATAAAAATCACCCTCCCTGCAAGAAAAACGAAAGGATTAGTATTCCTGCATTTCAATTCTGATATATAATCAATATATTTGCAAAAACTAAATTAAAGTTTGGTCTTTTTTTATCTAGAAGTGTGTTTAAATTATTTTAGTCTCATGAGCGCCCTCTAGGTTAACTACAGACACTTTCGGGATAAGAGGCCCTGCAGCCCGGCTCCTGCTGTTACACACTCACCTCCTGGCAGATGGAGTTAATATCTGCTCCAGAGATCTTATCAGGTCGGGCGACATCTACACACACACGGGTTAAGGAGAACACAGACACAAAACCAACACCAAACACACTGCAGCTTTAACCCATAACACACACACACACACACACACACACACACACTTTGAATATTCTGACTGTGAATAACACCTAACACAAGAAAAAATGAAGAGTTCAAGGTTGTTTGGCAGTTTAACATTGATAAAGAAAAAGATAACTGAACATAATGGATGTTAGGAAGCAGGTAGCAGTTTAATAGAGACCAGTAAGTAAGGAGCAAAGGAATGAAAAGAACAAAGGAAGGAAGGATTTATGGATGTCAGGAGCTAATACAGGAAAGAAGAAAGGGAGGAGAGGAAAGGAAAAGGACAGGAGGAAGGAGTTTAAACTTAACTCGGGACAGAAACTGATAGGGGAAAGAATAGAACAGAAAAGGAAGGAAAGGAGGGAAGAAGGAAAGAGAGTTTAAACTTAATAGGTGTCAGGAAGTGATCGAGGAAAGTAAATTTGCTATTGCAGAAGATTAAAAACTAAGTGAATGAAGCGTGATTAGACATTAATTGAGGCGTAGCTGCATCGGGACGGAGAGATCTCTGGGATTAATGTGGCATCAATAACATGTTCTGTTATTATTGTCAACACAACAATCTTCCTTAAATATCTCCTCCTGTTACCTGAACGTCTCACTGAGCACTCCGAGGTTCACCTGTAGAAACTCCTGAGAAACCTGAACAGATGTCACCACTGACAATCACTTTACACTGCAATATTCCCTCCCCATATCTCTCTCCCCCCGTCTCTCTCCCCATATCTCTCTCCCCCCGTCTCTCTCCCCATATCTCTCTCCCCCGTCTCTCTCCCCATATCTCTCTCCCCCCGTCTCTCTCCCCATATCTCTCTCCCCCCGTCTCTCTCCCCATATCTCTCTCCCCCGTCTCTCTCCCCATATCTCTCTCCCCCCGTCTCTCTCCCCATATCTCTCTCCCCCCGTCTCTCTCCCCATATCTCTCTCCCCC
>JAQQZR010001950.1:0-10161 GCA_030068235.1 Notoglanidium macrostoma
AATAAAATATTGGCTCGTGTGATTTGAAAGTCTTTTAGTTTTCATTTTATTCAACTTTAAAGAACGTCCCAACTTTTCTGAACTCGGGTTGTATTTACAGTGTAAAATGTCAGTATGTATGTATGCATCCATGCATGTGCAGGTTTATGTAGCTAATATGTGTGATTCTATTAACTTATCTTCAGCTATATCTCATCATTAAGTTTAATGTTAAGTCTTTTAAAAAATAGCTTGAAACTAGTATGAAATATGCTATATCAATAAATTTAGCAATAATTTCCTGTCATTCTTGGTTTTACCCAGTTGTTAAAATCCACTATACTACTTATATGCAGTGTTTATGTACTTACTTAAACACTTCAACGATCCATTCCATTGTCCTTTTGTACAGGTCTGGGAGGGTTGACCAGACAAAGTGTATAACTGTTTGCACCTGTACTGAACAGTTTCACCAGACACATACTGGGATTTTTGTAAAGTAGTCAAATCTGCAAATTCAATGTGTGGGGGAGGGCCGCAAGCACTGCTCTCTGTTAACACACACAAGAGTATAGGTGACACTTTTACATTTTAAGTACATTTCCCCCTTTTTTAAGCTAATGTTTGAATATTTTTCATTTGATCAATGATAATTAAATTATTCTGGGTCCTCACTTGAGCATGTAGGGTATGGACTGCTCCATGTTCCATCTTCTCCGCATGTAATTGATGACTGTCCCATCATAGTCATGTCAGAATTGTTACATTGGAATATTAAAGAATGTTTTGGCTTAAATGGTGAAAACGTGGCTGGAAGTCCATCAACTATTTTTACATTTATGAGTTCTCCTTCTTTGCAAGTAATCTCTGTGAAAGATAAGAGATTTAATAAACCAATAAATAGAGTTTTTCTCTTCCTACATACAGACTTTTTAATATTTTAATGCTTGGAATTTCTTTTATTATTGTTATCTTGTTTTTTATTTGCATTCAGACTTGTTTGATATAAAACATAGGGCTCAGAGGTTTAAGGCTCCATGTGCAGAGGTTTATTAAAGCAGAACAAACTGATCCAAAATACACAATCAATAATCCAGGCAAATGGGTCAAACTTGGTGGACCAGCTAAACAGTCCAAAGGGCAAATAAAAAAAAAAATAATAATGCAAGGCTAGAATGTACCCACAGGCGATGAGGCAAGAGTTCACAAACTCTTTTTGCAAACAGTCCTTTTATACTCTATGAACAGAGAGTGGTCTGATAGTGTTAGAACTATAGAAATCCCATAAAACACTAGAATGGACATGCTGCATCAAATGTATTGGTGCACCATGAGATCATCATGCCACCATCCTGGATTGCTGATTTTTCAAATGACAGATAAGTGAACAGGGATATCTAGGGACAAAATTCCTTGAAAGGGGCATGAATGCTTTGCCATTAACTGCACCCGTTATGCCAACAACTATTCTAGAACATGAGGAATCATCTTCCACAAGTAAGAATTCAAGTCTGGAGAAATAATATACCTTGTCACCTTTTCCAAAGCACACCAATATAATAAGGATTGTGTTATGATAAAGATACGTCAATTTGAAACCATAGATATCCAATAATAACACTTTAAAGGAGCTGAAAATGTCGATTAAATAGTTTATTAGGAAAAGCAGGCAGACAAATCCAAACCATGAGACCGAAAATCTGGTCAAGAAACAGACATTAAATCAGATGAAATGGAAATAGCAATATCTGGGCAAAAATCCAAACTCATGGGAAAAAAACTCCAATGAGGATGTACAGTCAGGTAAATAAATATTTGGACATTGACACAATAAGCAATGAGGATAAGGATCTCTGTAATCCAGCTAATATTTAGGGGAAAAGGGAGAATTCTCTGTCAGAATGACCTGTAATAAATCATGACTTCATAGCCAACTGCATCCATCCATTATCTGTACCGTTTATCCGTCAGGGTCATGGGACAGCTGCAGCCAATCCCAGCTGAGTTCTAGTGAACACCCTGGGCAGGTCAGCAATCTGTCGCAGGGCTAACAAAGAGACAAACAACCATTCGCATCTATGGCAATTTAGAGTAGCCAGTTAACCTAATCTGCCTGTTTTTGGACTGTAGGAGGAAACCAGAGCACCTGGAGGAAACCCACCCAGGCACAGAGAACTTGCAATCTCCACACAAAAAGGCCCCAGCCAGCCATGAGATTTGAACCCATAATCTTCTTGCTGTGACAGTGCTAACCACTGCACAACCTTCTGGTCACTAATGTCCATGCCCGGTGTGGACTGAAATCTATCTGAGTCTCTTGCTATGTGTATAGTCATTATTGATTCTGGAACTGTGTAACACTGCGGAAACTTACACTCCTTTTATAGCCCCGTTATTTAGAACAAAGGATTCAACTCATCATGCTTCCTCTTTCAGAATAATAATGGTGATTTCTGATTCTACATTTCATAATGGCACACTGGTTCAGATAAGACTTTGCCGGTCACTTGCTATTCCTGACAAAGGCTTCCAAGGACACATTATACAATTGAAGACCTACACTTCAGTCTCTCTGTCCAGCACCATGGGTGTGTGACCCTAACACTTAACACTAACACCCTAACAAAAGCCTCATGATACTGCTGTATTTGGATGACTGGCTCCCACAAAGGATAATCTAAAGTTAGTTATCTCTGTAGACCAGTGGTTCTCAAACCAAGGGTCCATGCAGCATCTCCAGGGGGTCAGTTATAGTTTAAAGTTTTTACAGTGGTGGAGCTCACAACCTACCATTACCCAAGTTTTTATTTTGTTTTTATGATTGAGTTCTTAATAGCTATTAATCTGTTACAGTAAAGTATAAGTAGGAGGCTCTCTTTAAGCTCTTCACTGTTCTCCATATTTAGCTTGGCTGCTAAGCTTCTTTCAGGTTTGTTTAGATTTGGCTGGGGCGTGATGTATGCTGAACACTATTTGTTGTTTTGTAAGTCAGTCAAGTACTGTAGCATGCTGTAATCCTGATTTCCTGTGTCAGAAAGTAATACATCAACATAGGAAGAAGCCAAGAAGCCACATCATGAGGATTTTAAACCTTTGAAGGAACTCACTGACATGCAGATGAACAGGCTATATTGTTTATGCTACTCCTTATTTGCTAGGTAGTACACTATAATTATTAATGTTTTTTAAAAGTAGTAAGGGCTACCTAAAACGAGTAACCAGATGCCTTTGAGAAAAAACAAAATGTGTCTCTTATCTTAGGCCACAGTTATATACTAACCATGTTGAAAAAAAGAATTGCAACAACAAGTTTATTGTCACCTTCACACGCAGGCAAAGGGTTGTTCCACCTTCCACCTGAACATATTGTGGTGTCCACCAGGCTCTCCATCCTGTAACTAAAAGAAACTTAACAATAAGAAGGTTGTAGTATTGAATTCAAAAGTTAAATCAGTCGTTGCTACCTACCCTGATCCGCAGATGTATTTAATAGTGGTGCCATGAACAAATTCAGTAACGTTTACAACCACAAAACGAGCGTGTGGTATATCTGCGGGGAGCTCACATCGTTCACCTGGTGATATTTAAAGACAAAACTGAAATTACAAGAAGTTATTTTTTATAATTCAAAAAGCACATAATAATAACAAAATAACATAATAAATACAATTAAAGCATAATGACATCAAAATGGATCTAGCAGATCTAAGAGAAATTATTGTACATAATTAAAAACAAAAAAAGGTCTTGTTATGTATTTATAATTATTGTTAAGAAATAATTTTTAAACATTGCTAACTTTTTCCTAACCCAGGAATTCTTATTCCCATTTGTTTTTGTATCCAAACACACTTAAACCAGGCTGGTACACAGTGGGGTCATTTTTCTATTTAACACAGGAAAGAATTTTTTAAATTTTTTTTATTTTAAAAGCAAAGAAAGAAAACATTCTAGGTCACTATTATATTTTAAGTAAAATTGTGGCACTGATCATGCTATTATGTACAAAAGGTCAGAAATCTCCCCTTTCTTACTCTAACACCATGGAGCTATTTGATGGATTTGATCTAACAAACTGTCAGGTTTTCCATGCGAGCTCGACTCTGTACATTCTGTCATTAAAGCTAAAGAGGGATGTCCCAAATGATAAGAAATACTGAAATTCTTCCTAAATATCACTGTTGGCAAATGAGTAATAACATAGAGTATCAACTTATTTGCTTTTCAAAGAAGTAAACATCTGCATTACTTCATTAATGTTTTAACAGTTACATATTGACATAATTTAAACTATAACATAACCAATATGATAATACCAATAATAAAAAGACGAAATAGAAATAAGTTTCATACCATCATATGTTGAGGTATAAACACTAACCAAGAGAAGAAGATACAGGACAACCAGGCTGGACTCCATTCTTCCAGTATAGTCCATTTACTCACTGAGCATTATGATAAAATGAAGAAAGCATCACGCAGGGTTATATTTAGCAATTTAAACCTGCCCATTTCCATAATGTTTTTCTAGGGCTTATGGTAAATTAGGAAATCTGATATATTAAAATGCAGTGACACAGAAGCTGGCCATGTGGTAATGATCAAATATTGCAGTAAGGTCCAAAGTACTAAAAGTGGGTGGAATCTCGGACACATAGAATTCCTCAATTATCTTTACTCTCCCAGTATTTGGACAGTTCAATGCTACTGGAATGAAGTAAAAAAAGAAAAAAGAAAAAAACTATGCAGGAATTGACTTTGACCATGGCATGGTTGTTCATCCCATGCTGGTTTGAGTATTTCAGAAACTGCTGATCACCTGGCATTTTCACACACAACAGTCACTAAACTTTATACAAAATAGTGCAAAAAAACAAAAATCCAGTGAGTTGCATTTCTGTTGATGATTGAATCCAATAAGGAGAATGGCCAGACTGGTTCAAACCACTGACTGTATAAAAAATGAATACCGTGCTCTCATTCACTCCAATCCTGTAGAAATGAAGCCATAGACATTTCCCTTGATGTATGTAATATATTATTATCAACTAATGTGTGTTCTTTGCCATCTTAATCCATACACACCACAACCAAAAAAGACCTGTTGGGCATACTGTGTGTACATGATGAATAAAAATCGAGCAACCAGTAAGAATAATAAAAGGACTGGAGGATTTCAGGTAGAGCACACAAGTGTCGAGTAAATTACAGCACTCAGAGTGTGCTTGAAAGCTCTAACTTTCTCTTGAGATTGAAGTGAAAGCTTCCTACAGTCTGCTAAAAATTGCAAAGGTATAAAGTCAAATACTGAAAAGCTTAGTTTGGCATAGGACATACTGACACAGAGTAAAGTGTGATTACCACAGCAGATGCACCTGAATTCAAGAGCTCTTTGTCTACTAATACCAGTGGAGAAGATTATTTGTAACCTGGAGAATGAAACCATCTTATGCATGAGCCATTCCAAGATTGTGCAATAAAAAATAAGATTTCTCATTTTGGACTTGATCCTGAACACAGTAGGCTAGGGATGTCATGCAATGCTGCTATCTGTATCTGTTATCTAACACATATCCATTATCTGAATCCTTTTTCCTTCTGCTTTTCCTTGTGCTGGTTGCAGAGGCAACAGACTGAAAATGTCAGCCCAGAATTCCCTCTCCTCAGCCACAGCTTCCTTCTCCCCTGAGGAATGCCCAGACATTACCACACCAGCTGTGAGAGATAATCACGCCAGCAGTCTCTCCAGTGTGCTGGGTCTTGCCCCGAGGTCTCCATCCAGTGGGACATACCTGATACAGAAGCCAGGGGGCTTCATTGAAGGTCCCTCAACCACTTCAACCGTTCTCTTCTCTGAAGTTCTCCCAGGTTGTGGAGCTCCTCACGCTATCAAGTTGAGTAAATCCATCAACTCTGTGGAGAAGCCTCATTTCTACCCATGAATTTGCATCCTTATTCTTTCAGTATCTACCCACAGACTGTAGCCATAGGTGAGGTCAGGAACAAAGATTGACTAGTAAATCTGAGAGCTAAATCCAGAAACTGAGCTCCTGCTTCACTACCACAGACCTTCATGGATTGAGACACGTCATGAAGCGGTGAAGAGGCTCGTGTACTTCAGTGAGCCTCGGGGCTATGTATGTCACCTGGACTATGAATAGATGTGAGGAGAAAGGACAGACAAAGATCAAACTTAAAGACACTAACTGATTAGAACACCATACCAGGAATATGAGGCTACACCATCGTAAACACACGCAGGGCACAGAACCCTAGCCAAATGGTTGACTGGACACTAACGATTCTGCCTGACTAATTTTGGATTGTTAATTAGGATAATAAAGATTTTACTCACACTTCCACCTGCCACAGAATATCTAACCCACATCGATGCTGAGTAACCTCAGAGTGAAGAGCTGATGTAGGAACTGTGTTAGGAAGCGGTTCTTCTTTTATGATTTTTATACATTAAATTTAAATAAGCTTCTGAAATCAATATGCAACTTTGAATAAGAAATATTTAAAAGCTGCTTGATGGTTTATTCTCTCCATCCTCCTGCAGGATCCATCACTCTACTCTACTGAGCATGACTGAGCGCTGAGGTGCGAGTCTGAAAGAAACGAGTGAGTTTTAGTATGTAACACTCAGAATAACATTTTACCATTCGTACATCATCCTTCACTCACTATAACCACATAGTGCCTTCTTTCTTTCTTTCTTTCTTTCTTTCTTTCTTTGCTGCTTTCAGTAATAAACTTCAACACTTTCATCATACTCAAACATATTACCATAAACTACATCTTCTGTAAACCTTTTTCTTTCTTAAACCCCTTGATCATTTGCCATCTTTACTGCAAGTGATGTATTTCATTCCAGAGATGCACAATTACTTTAATTATATACAGTAAGCACTTATTTATTTAACATAAACAAAAACATGGCAAACTCTCTATGTCCTAGGGGGTGCACATTTAGAATGAAGCATCTGGATTTAAGACAGGAGTGCAGAGGCTTTCCATTCAGTGTGACTGGATTATAATTTATTGTTTAAAGAACATATATTCCAAGTTATATTTATTTACAGATTGGAAAAATATAGGTGTAGCTCCCAACTGTGAGAATTTAAGCAAACAGGCAGGTCTGGACTGGATCTTAATCTATTAAACACACACACACATACATGGAGAGAGAGAGAGAGAGAGAGAGAGAGAGAGAGAGAGAGAGAGAGAGAGAGAGAGAGAATGAATCAATACGGCAGTGTAGTTGTCAGGCAGTCGGTGTGAGTAAGTCGACTTTATCAAGCATGTGAGAAAGAGGTGTTAACAGAGACAGGGTCTCGCGCTGTGGGATTCAGATTGATGTTATCACTTCCTGAATCTGCTGGAATCACTCTTTCTGCTGAGAGGTCACTACCACTGGGATAACCTTTGTTTTTAATGGTCCCTATTGCCTCTAGTTCCACCTTCAGGCTCAGATTTTTCTCCACCACCTCATATCACTGCAGATTCAGGGGATACTTCTGCTTTATACAGATGAAGCACTTTAGTACATATGCTGTTTTTATAACAAACCGTTTAGAATGTAAGAATTATTCCTTTAGCTTGCTTCTTCTCTTTGTGCATTCATGTCAGAAGATGGGCTCCGTAACAGAGCAATCATTTAAAAAGAAACAAGAATTCAGAATTTTGTCATGAAACTTTACAGTCATCTCTCTCTCTCTCTCTCTTACACCAGAGGAAGTAATTGTACAGTCATCTCTCTCTCTCTCACTCACTCTCTCTCTCTCTCTCTCTCTCACTCTCTCTCTCTCTCTCTCTCTCTCTCTCTCTCTCTCTCTCTCTCTCTCTCTCTCTCACTCTCTCTCTCTCTCTCTCTCTCTCTCTCTCTCTCACTCTCTCTCTCTCTCTCTCTCTCTCTCACTCTCTCTCTTCTAAATTACTGCCACTTTAGGAGTGAATGTTAATGCTAATGTTAATGTTAATGCTGATGTTAAATCAGACTGAAGGCAGGACAGCATGCAGGTCTCCATGATCAGCTTCACAATGTCCTATAACTGAATTCAATATTCATTCCTTGAGAAAATTTCCCCTTAGTCCTGAGGAAAGCTAAATATACATAACATAAGGGTGCTGACACACTATAATTAAACCTTAAATTAAATCCAACATATAATTAAATCCAACATTAAATCTAGCATGTCATTAAATCTATTATTAAACCTTACATACCTAAGATATAATTATGTCCATGTGTCCATCTATTTTTTGAATTTTTTAAACATGTAGGCAAACATGCCAAATGTAAGATATATTATGTAAAACATGTTACAACATAAAAAAAATTTTACATTGAAAAATGTAATGGCATTTTGTAATGCTTATAAAATAGAATGTGCTTTTTAAAAAATCCTGATGGAGTCATTTCATAGCTCTCTATATTATGCATTATGAATTGTTCCTGTGATGCCCTAAATAAATATGTAGGGTTTATAAGGAATTTATAGTACTATTTATAGAGCAGTATGTATAAGCAGTGTTTATAACTCATCAATACCAAAGAAAAAAATTCAACCTTAGTTTGTTTAGTACAGTTAGGTCCATAAGTATTTGGACAGCGACACAATGTTCATATTTTTGGCCTCTGTACACCACAACAATGGATTTCATATAAAGTCATTAAGAGACCATTGAAGTGTTGAACTTCCACTTTAATTCAAGGGGTTTAACAAAAATATTGCATTAATCATTTAGAAATTACAGCCATTTGTTACACAGTCCCTCCATTTTCACAGACTCAAAACTAATTGGACAAACTAGCATAATTATAAATATAAGAATTATTTTTAATACTCGCATGCAAACCCTTTGCAGTCAATGACTGTCTGAAATCTGATCCCACGGACATCACTGAGTTTCCTCCATTAAGCTGCTTTGCCAGGACTTTACTGCAGCTGCCTTCAGTTGCTGCTTGTTTTGAGGTCTTTCTGCCTTCAGTTTTGTCTTCAGTAAGTGAAAAGCAGCTCGGTTGTGCTGACTGACTCGGCCATTTAAAAACATTTCATTTCTTTGTCTTAAGAAGCTCTTAATGTTTTGGGTCATTAATCGTCTGTACTGTGAAGTGCTGTCCTATCAGTTTTGCAGCATTTGACTGAATCTGAGCAGAAACTATAGCTCTATACACTTCAGAATTCATCCTGCTGCTTCCATCAGCAGTCACATCATCGATAAACACCAGTGACCCAGTTCCACTGGCAGCCACACGTGCCCATGTCCACCATGTTTTACAGATGATGTGGAATGCTTTGGATCTTGAGCCATTCCTGTCTTTCTCCGTTCTCTTTCCTTCATTCTGATACAAGTTAATCATGGTTTCATCTGTCCAAAGAATCTTGTTCTAGAACTTTCCAGTCTGTTCCAGTCTCATCTGACCTTAGTATTTTTGAGTGTTTCCAGTGGTTTTTATCTTGAGATAAACGCTCTGTATTTACATTCATGAAGGCATCTCTTGATTTTAGACTTTGACAGTGATACTCCTATCTCCTCGAGAGTGTTCTTGATTTGGCTAGATGTTGTAAAGTGTTTTTTTCCATGATGGGAAGTATTCTATGATCATCCACTTTAGTTGACTTCTGTGGTCTTCTTGTCCTTTTGGTGTTGCTGAGCTCAGTCACCGTCTTAAGAATGTAGCAAATTGTTGATTTAGCCACTCCTAAAGTTTTTGCTCTCTTTCTGATAGGTCTGTTTTGTTATTTCCAGTCTAATGACAGCTCATTCAGTTGTAACGGCACCTCACAAATGCAAATTTAAGACTTGGAATCAACTCCAGACCTTTTACTTCCTTAATTTGTCCTGAATTAATGAGGAAACAGATCACAACTGTTCATGAAACTGCTTATCAGTCAATTGTCCAATTACTGTGGAAATAATAGCTGTAGTTCCTCAATAGTTAATGCGATATTTTGGTTAAACCCATCCATCCATTATCTATACTGCTTTATCCGTCTGGGTCGCGGGGAAGATGGAGCCAATCCCAGCATCTTGGGGCGAGAGTGCTAACCACCGCACCGCCGTGCCGCCACTCCACAGACAATTTCAGCAAACTTGTAGTCCCAGTTTTATGTGAAGAGGAGGCAAAAATATCTTCGCCGGGTCGACAAGCGATTCATGTGCCACATTTTTCTG
>JAQQZR010001951.1:0-10160 GCA_030068235.1 Notoglanidium macrostoma
GAGTCTCTAAAATAGTCATTGAATTAAGTGACTTTTGTAGGTAAAATTAGGTGTTTAACAAGCTGTTAAAAATACACCAGAATGCAGGAAATGGCATCTAATTCATTAAAAAATGTCTGGACCCCCGCCAGTGTGCCCCCCACCGCATTCAAAAATGCTTCTGACGCGCCTGGTTATAATTAATTAGTATTTTATGTAGAATCTGCAATTAAATCAAATTGGCATATCTGAAATGATTTCAATAATAAATAAATAAATAAATAAATAATATAAAAAAAATAAATAAATTTGGTGGCACCCATGTTTGACACACCAGGACCTAATTTCTGTCAATCTGTATCAAGCTACAAATCTTATGAATCATTTAGCTTCACTTTCATCTTACAAAGAGGTGAACTGTGCATGTGTGTTAATCCTTATTACAAAGAAATATGAACTTATTCCTTATTACAATAAGAAATATGGGGGAGGACCCACAGACCCCCCGCAAGTGTGTCCCCCATATTCAAAATGCTTCTGATGCCCCTGGCTAAATGGCTGGCATTTTGTAATAAGGTAGAGTCAACTCAGAGACAAACAGCCATTCACACTCACATTCACACCTACGGGCAATTTAAAGTAGCTAGTTGACCAAATCTGCATGTCTTTGTGATGTGGGATGAAACTGGAGCACTCAGAGGAAACCCATGCAGGCCTAGGGAGAACATGCAAACTCCACACAGAAAGGCCCCAGTCAGCTGGAAGGTTTGAACCTAGAGCCTGCTTGTTGTGTGGTGACAGTGCTAACCATTGCACCACCATGCTGTATTATAGGTCTCTTTTTTCATGTCGTTCAATTATATTTTATTTCATTAGCAAGTTAATAATAAGTCCTAGGCAAATAGGATAAGTTGGCCTATTTTTATATCTATACACTGCAGTAGTTTAAGTAGTCCTTTGTTCTTGCTGGGCACAAGTTCTCAAAAAACTCTTAAATAGGTCTCATGAGGAAAAAGGTATGAATAGGTTTACATTATGGAAAAAGTATGGCTTAAGTATGGATACAGTAATATCTAATGTTTTATATATTATATCTTAATGAGTATAATACTACTTTGACTAGAAATATCCATTGCGCTGAAATTATGTTGCATTTTATGCTACTGGCAAAGTGTGAACGTTGTTTACATGGTCAGGGCACAATTATACACATGTTTCTAGATGGGTCAGTGTGGACCAGGATATTATTGTCCTACACAGGGCACATTTTAGAACTCACTTTAACAAGCTGTCTGAACATAGCAACACACCGATTGTATCTGTGGAAAATAAGGTGTTTCAATATCACCAGGAACAAATCATAAAGTCACAGCACATGAGATTGCAGTCTCATGCCCATACCTAACATTTCTAGTGTTTCTTCTTCTTCTTCTTCTTCTTCTTCTTCTTATTATTATTATTATTATTATTGTTATTGTTCTTCTTCTTCTTCTTTTTATTATTATTATTATTATTGTTATTGTTCATCTTCTTCTTCTTCTTCTTCTTCTTCTTATTATTATTATTATTATTACTAGTAGTAGTAGTAGTAGTAGTATTGTTTTGTTTGTTTTTTGTTTTGTTTTTTTTCACATGGAGATAATTTACTGTAACAATTTTACTTTAATTGGCATGAAGACATTCTGTTAACATAATGATTAATGCAGCTAATTAATGCCAGAAATTAGAAATTAGAAAATGTCCTTTTGGTGAAGTAATTTCATCTCACACAAAATGAGAAAAATCCAACCTTTATTTGAAATAAACTTATTCAGAAAAAAACAAATCTCTTATCACAAAATAATTATTTTCAACAAAAACCCACATGCTACAATTGTTGACCCCCCTGCATTTAATACTTTGTCTGCGTCTAGCACTGCGTCTTCTCCTATAACATTTTATAAGAATGGAAAATACAAAGCAAGGCATCCGAGACCATTCCTCTTTACAGAATCTCTTCCGATTATGCAGGTCCCTAGGCCCTCTCTTGTGCACTCTTCTCTTCAGCCCATCCCACAGGTTTTCAATGGGGTTCAGGTCAGGGGACTGTAATGGTCATGACCAAAGCTTGATTCTATGGTAATTTAACCATTTTTATGTTGATTTGGACATATGCTTCGGATCATTGTCCTGCTGAAAGATCCAATGAGGACTCAGTTTTAATTTCCCAAATATTTATAGATGCTAAACAAATCCAAAACCATCAGTTGTAGTCCTTGAATGTCAGTGCTGGATTCTACTCAATGTTCATCTATGTTTTGTCACTGAAATTATTTTCAGAGTGATATTTTTGTTCTCAAAATGCATTAAAATGCATAAATGTATGCTATGTTCTTCAAAACCTTTTTAGCAAATTAGTAATTTTAGTAGTTTAGCAGGGCTGAAACATTGATAATTAAAAAAATCAGGGAGGTTAGAATAATAAAAAAAAGTGCTTTGTTGCGTCATTTTATACCGTGGCCTTCATATCTGTCACAGGTACTGATGAATTCCATATGCTCAGAATAGTTCTTAAGGCTTCTTCTTTCTTTCAGCCGTTCCCTGTTCAGGGTCACCACAGCAGATCCTCCACTCAGAGATTTGGCAGAGGTTTGCCTTTCCTGACACAACCCTCCCAATTCATCCAGGACAACAAGACGCACTAACTGTGCCCCCTAGTGGCTGGGACTTTTCACCCCTACGGACACCTTAGAGTAGCCAATTAACCTAACCCACATGTTTTTGGACCATGGGAGGAAAGCAGAGTACCCAGAGGAAACCCACATATGCATGGGTAGAACATGCAACTCCACACAGAAAGATGCCCTTGTCAATCTGGGGATCAAACCCGAGTCCTTCTTGCTGTGAGGCAACAGTGCTAACCACTACTCCACCGTGCCACTCTCAATATTTCAAAATATTACTTAAGATTTATACTTTTTCTAGCACATCAGGACATCAGGATACTTGCATAGGGTGATGTATTGAAACTTGCATCTAACGTGAATGTTTCCATAGTGTCACCTGAACCACGCCAGAATTTACCCCAAAAATCAACAGCCATGAACAGTAAAGACTAAGCAGAGTTTCACATAGCACTGTAGAAATTATACATATATGCATTCAATAATACAATAAAACATATATCTTTGGTACTGTTAATGTGTACACAGTGGAAGAATATACATATGCCCATATTCACCAGTAATAAGATTAATATTCAAGATTTGAGTATTCTGTTATCATACAAAGTCACAGTTTACAAGTATGTAAGAAACTTAGGTAACACATTATGTAGGAACACTGGGCATGAGGTGGATGTTCACCCTGGATGGTGCACCAGGCCATCACAAGACACCATAAACACGCATTCCTATGTATCCTTTACTAATTAATTCAAAACTGTTTTTTGCCCAGGTCTAAATGCTGAGGTGCTCACAGAGCTGGTGTGACGCAATTCTCCCTCGACTCGCTCAGGATCTGCCTTTGTTCTCTCAGCCCTGATCAATTCCAGAGTCACCAGCAACTACATTAATGACACACCTCTGCAATGACACCATGACAATGTTGAAACTCCAACTCCTCATGCAACCACTCCAGCATCCCCTGAAAATCACAACCACTGATGGAGAACTCATCGGGACCATTACCGTTACAATTATCATTACCCTGTGCACCAAGCCCCTCAGCTCCAAGATAGTGCTCTATATTATGATTCCCTCTCCTTCCTGTTCATGGTCACCATCATACATCCATTAATCCTAGGGTTTCCCTACATGCAGCATAATGACCCCCAAATCTCCTGGCAGTGAGAAATCACTAAATTGTCCAAGCTACTTCTTCAGCACTACTGTCATCATGGCATCCGCCACAATGGAGAGTCCTAACCTCCCTGTCATCACAGTTATCCCAGAGATGTACCATGACTTCACTGAAGTCTTCATTGAAACCAAGGCTAGTGGTATGCCACCCCACAGACCTTACAACTATGCTATTGATCTCCTCTCGGGCACTACTCCCCCATGCTGTTACATCTATCCATTGTCCCTCACTGAGCAGCAGGCTATTGAGACTATGTACAGGAGGCCCTTCAGCAGAGTTATATCCATCCATCCACTTCTTCTGCTTCTGCTGGGCTTTTCTTTGTGGAGAAAATAGGAGGAGATCTCTGGCCTTGCACTGACTACAGGAATTAGAACCAGATCACTTTTAATTGTAAAATGGTTATGTCATCAGTCCAGAGGGGGTCACAATGGATGAAACCAAAGTGGCTGCAGTAACTATATGGCCAACTCCAATGACTGTGAAAAAGCTTCCATGATTTTTGGGCTTTGCTAACTTCTACTGGCAGGTCCGCTCCATTGCCACCCTGCTTACAGCATTCCTACAGAAGGGCCCTACATGCCTTAAATAGAATCAAGCAGCTGAGGAGGCCTTTTCCAGACTCAAGACTGCCTTTACCACAACCCAATCCTGAAAAATCCTAACCCTTCCAAGCCCTTAATAGTAGCCCTTCATGCCTCAGAATCAGGAGTGGGAATTCCGGCAGCCAAAGCATGTATAATCTTGTATGTATAATAATACTGAAGACAGAGTATTGGTAGCCAAACATGTTGACAGACATTAATAAGTCCTCCTCTGCACAGTGTGTGTACAAGTTAAGGTAGCCCACATGCTCCCTGCCAGCAAACTTATGCCATTACCCTCTCCCCAATGACTATGGTCCCATATCACCATCAATTTCATCACTGACCTCCACATTTCCAAGGGGTCCCCTGTAATCATGGTGGTTATTGACAGCTTCTCTGTGTCCCATTCCTCTGCCTGGGCTACTCACATCTTCTGAAACCAGCCAACAGCTTTTCAGCCATAAGTTAAGTTATGTAGGTGATTCCTACAGTCCTTTTGCTCAGAGAATCAAGAAGATTCACCAAATTCAATCTAGAACTCCATTTACCAGAACACACTACAGCTTATTAACATGCATACATATAACACACACACACCTGTTTGCAATCAGATGACTGGCTTGCTGTACATTATCTTTAAATTATATTAGCTTTAAATTTATTCATCCTTTGTGTCAACAAACCATTTTATAAACTATATAATAGACAGTAAATAGTTTTCAAGTCAAACTGTCACCAACATTACAATGCTACACTGACCTTGTGTTATAAATTTGATAAATCCATTGTAGAATGTCAATTTCAACAGGTAATTAGATAATTAGCTTGTTATTCCAGATCAAAAATGTCAAAACTTTGAAAAATTTCTGCATATTGTACACAAAATCTCAAAAACAGGACTCTTCAAGTCAGTAAATAAAGTATCTACTGGTGAGTTTTCATAAGACTGAGTTTGACTGTGTTCCACCTGAAACCACCGTGCAATGGCAATATGTTGCCAGTAGATGGTAATATTTACTCATTTGTAGAAACAGCTCTTTCCTGAGCACTTTTTGTAACATTTTTATGCATAATCATTTTCGGTAACTGCTTTATCCTCATCTTGGTTTTTTTAAACCGAGAACAGAACATGAGTAAAAGTAAGCCTATGTGCACAGTGTGTTTTTCGAAGTCTAATTACTGAAAACTGTTCTTCCTTTTTACCTAAACAGGGCATTTAAGATTGTAGATGACTAATTTCTCCTTACATTTATACCTTAAATTGGGCTGTTAAACTAAAATCTTGCCAGACCACTCCAGCTTTTTTGTGAGCAATTGAAGGGACATAATCTAAGGTTAATAATTTTTAAACATATTCGTTTATTCTATCAATGAACAACAATAATAGAATAGAATCAAAAATAGAATAGGATATTGTTAGGAAAAAGAAGGGATAACACAAACTATTCAACTGTATGCACTATTAGGCCTTCATGCTAGCATTTATTAAACTGGTTAAATAAGGGTTTTATGTATATCAACACTAGTACATAATATTAAGAAATAAATTAAAAAATAACTCACAAGGGCTAAGAACAAATTCTGAATTTAGGTATATTGGGAAACTTCACATAAACTTCACAGTATTCATTTTCTGTCCTGATAAGTGATAAAAGTCAAAAAGTATGTTACTAAGCCCATTGCAGTGGAACTGGTAGAAATATCATGACGGACTTCATATGACATAAAACTAGATTTTTCCCCTATAATAGTGTAAAACTGTAAAATTGCAACATGATTTGGGTTTAATTTGGACAGTCTTAAAATACAAGTGGATAGACGGAAAATGATTGTGTTATCTCGTATAATGCTGCTACTGCATGAAATAAATTATAAAATGTTACCTTTTAGTGGTGGATTTCTGTTGTGATTTGTTAAGGAAGGTTAAGTCACAGTTCTTTAGAATATAATAGAAAAATTGTTCCTTCAGAAGTAAATTGCTGAGCTTCAGGATTTCAGAAATCTGTCATCTCTTGGGGATTTTGTTTTAATTAATAGAAAGAAAGCTTTGACAGTGGGGAAATTCACAAACTATTCAACTACACAATGTATTTGATTTTCATACGATCTGTTACTAAGTTATAAAAGCAGATATGAAATATAAGAAAAATTAATCAAACATGCCACTGGCAGACTTATCACGTGCCAGAATACACCAGCCTAATTTCTAGGAACACATTGAATCTGATCTTTCCCATAGCACTGTTGAATTCTTGAATCCAATTGGTCAGAAGGGGTTTATATTGTTCAAATGCATTAATGTTTATATGTTAACTCATTCACATAATTTAAAACAAAAAGTATTTTTTTCAAGTAGTTTTAAAGCACACATTTATTTGATATTTATGGAACAAGGCAGTGACACAATGGTGCAGTGGTTAGTGTTGGCATCTCACAGCGAGGTGATTCTGGGTTTGAACCTTTGGCTGACTGGGGCCTTTCTGAGTGGAGTTTGCTTGTTCTCTCCATCCCTCCACAGGTTTTCTCCAGGTGCTCCGGTTTCCTCCCACAGTCTAAAGATATGTGGATTAGGTTAAATGGCTACTCCTAGTTGTCCATAGGTGTGAATGTTTGGCTCTTCATTAGCCCTGAGATAGACTGGTGACCTGTTCAGGGTGTACCCTGCCTCTTGCTCAATGTCAGCTCAGACTGGCTCCAGCTTCCCCTGCAACCCTAATGGTTTAGATGTATAGATAATAGATGGATGAATGGAAAAAGACTTCAGTATCAGCATCTTGAGTTAATGGTGGGATCACCATAGGGAAAGTCTTCAGCACAGAGAACTATGGGCTTCTTTGTTTTTCAGTTATGGAACAAGCTGCTTCTTTTCTGCCTAATTAACTTCAAGAAATAGAGAATAAAATAGGGCTGGTGAGGGAACAACTGTTTATAGCTGCTCTAACAAAAGTGACATCAGAAACTAACCTGTTTCACAGATGTTCCACAACATTAAATCAAACTATGAAAAGATAAAATGTAAGATGGTTTGTTCTTTAGAAGAAAGAAAAATGCAATTGTTGGCAAACTAATGTAGTATAACAGAAATAGCACACTTCAGTGCATGATGTAATAGGAAAATAATCAACTTTTGTGTGGTAACACATCATATGACTATTTTCTTTTTTCCCCTAAAATGGCAATCCCTGTTTCTAACATCTTATGTACACTCACTGGTGATTTCACTAGAAACACTTGAAAACCTGGTGATTTATGCAATTATCCAATCAGCCAATCATGTGGCAGCATTACAATGCATAAAATCATGCAGACACAGGTCAAGAGCATAATTTAATGTTTACATCAGGCATCAGAATGGGGAAAAATAGGTAACTTTTCTAGTGGAATGCCAGGACACAAGGTGCGCTATACTGATAGGAATTACAAAGAGATAATAAGTGAATAAGAACAATAAACGAGACTGAAGTGTGCTGTTACCAGGTTGTCATCCTGTCGTCATCTTTAATAGTTAATTCTAACCCTGCAACATTATACAACTTTGACCATGGCATGGTTGCTGGCACCAAACAAGCTCCTGGGATTTTCACACACACTAGTTCCTAACATTTTCATAAAATGGTGTGGAAAACAAAACACATCCAGCGAGTGGTATTTCTGCAGGTAGAAATACTTTGTTGATGAGAGAAGCCAGATGAGAATGGGCAGACTGGTTCCAGCAGAAAGGCAAAACAAGTCATATAACCAATCTTGGTGAGCAGAAAAGCATCTTAGAATACGCAACATGATGCAGATGGGCTACAACAGCAGAAGGCTACATTGGGTTTCACTTCTGCCAGCCAAGAACAGGAATCTGAGGCTACAGTCGGCACAGACATACAGAAACTTGACAGTTGAAAATAAAAATGCTGCTTGGTCTGATAAATCATAATTTGTGCAATAAAAAGTTAAAATGGCAACTTACAGCATGAATCCATGGACCCAACCTGCCTTGTGGTGTTGGTAGAATGGTAGGAATGGTAGTAGGCTGGTGGTGTTGGTAGAATAGTGTGAAAAATATTTTCTTGGCACACAATGGGCACCATAATATTAATCAAGCATTGTTTAAATACCACAGCCTGAGTATTGTTTCTGACCATTATGGCCATAATTTACCTATCTTCTAATGGCTATGTCCAGCATGTTAATGCACCAAGCACAAATCATTTGAAGTTACAGAATACCCTGAATACTTTGTCATTGTTTAAAAAAAATATTTAATACAGAATAGTATAATCTAAGTAGTATGAATACAGAAGAAAGTAGAATAAATACAAATCCATGCTTTTGAACATTTACAACAACAAAAAATAGAAAAGAAGAAATCAATTTCTTTTGGCTTTCTTTTGGTTGAGGAGCTATTTTGTCTTTCTGATGTCCAGAAAGTGACTTTTTGATACAAAAATGATTTGAAAATTCCTGTCTAAACTGACTGAGTGGAAACTCCAGAGCTTGACTTGTACCACTGGTCTGGTCATTAGTGTGTAAAGCAAATTGTTTTCTGAAATCAACAAAGGGATAGAATTACACAGACAGGGTCAAAATTACACATTCAGCTCACCTAATATTTGAACAATGTTCCTTAGCAAGTTACACCTTAACCCTATGCTTTAAGCATCCATTAACAAACTTTTGGCAGAATTCTGATTGGATATTTGAACCATTTTCTTGCCAGGGTTGCTAGAGTTCAATTAAATTTGTGTGTGTCCTGGCACAGACACAGACTAAGCACAGTCCTACATTCCTACATGCAGTCCTTTACCTACGTGTTTCCTCAAACAGATAGTCCCAGAAGTAATTGAACCTATCCTAAAAATAATCAACTCTTCCCTTACCACTGGTTATGTATCCATTAAAATAGCAGTTATCAAACCCCTGATTAAAAAACCTGATCTCAACCCCAGTCAGTTGTCCAACTATAGGCCAATATCAAACCTCCCTTTTATTTCCAAGATTCTAGAAAAGGCTGTAGCACAGCAGTTATGCTCATACCTACATAGGAATAGCATTCATGAAATGTATCAGTCAGGATTTAGACCTCACCATAGTACAGAGACAGCACTAGTTAAAGTAGTAAATGACCTACTACTGGCCTCTGATCAGGGTTGTGTCTCCCTGCTTGTGTTACTTGACCTTAGTGTAGCTTTTGATACCATTGATCATACTATTCTCCTTGATAAATTAGAAAAGGTTGTGGGAGTTAAGGGGATGGTCCTCTCCTGGTTCAGGTCTTATTTGACTGATCGTTATCAGTTTGTCGATATAAATGGTGACTCCTCTATGCACAGTAAGGTGAAATTTGGTGTTTCACAAGGTTCTGTTTTGGCCCACTGCATTTCTCTTTATATATGCTCACTCTGGGTAATATTATTCGTAAACATGATTAGTTTCCATTGCTATGCTGATGACACACAATTGTATGTTTCAACAAAGCCAGATGAGAGACACCAGCTTAATAAAATTGAGAAATGTGTCAAGGACATTAGACAATGGATGCTTAATAACTTCCTTCTACATAATTCGGATAAGACAGAAGTACTAGTACTAGGACCACATGTAGCTAGAAGTAAGTTTTCCAACTACTTAGTAACTCTAGATGGCCTTTCTGTTTCACCATGTGCCAAAGTAAAAGACCTTGGTGTAATTATTGACTCCAAACTGTCATTTGAAGCTCATGTAGATAATATCACTAGGACAGCCTTCTTTCATCTTAGAAATATT
>JAQQZR010001952.1:0-10158 GCA_030068235.1 Notoglanidium macrostoma
ACCAGTCTTTTCATTTCCTGTTCTAACAAAATCTATTCAACAGGACTTTTACTATAGGCATGGCATGGATGTGATGTAACTGAAATCACAGGATTTCATGGGAGTGATGTCACAGGAAGGGGCAGAGCAATTATCACTCAAAAGCTCCCCCTGGGAATTGCATGACAGGAAGAATTGCATGACACAGTAAATGAGACAATGTTCCTAATTGTGATCGAATTGTGATTATGATGTATTCAAGCAGCAGAATATGCATTAAAGTGTTGAAAATGTCTTTAAGGTTTTTTTCCACACATGTTTTCGTTGTGCTACTTTATCAAATATTATTGACAATGTGGGACCGCATCATTTGGGTAAACTAGGACAGTCATTCAAGTTCTTTAAATGGCATATAGTCTGCAGTGTAGTTGAAACCGTCATTCTCAGTGGTCCATTGCTGTTTGGTAACAGGACTGGCTATTGAATCCAAGATTCGGAGGAATTCCTTCACACAGTCTTTCCACCTTTTCTGTGGCCTCCCCCGGTGCGCATCCCATGTTTGATACCAAATTGCAGTTGCTTTGGGATTCGGGCATCGTCCATCCTGAACACATGGCCGAGCAAAAGGCTCCTGTTGCCTGTGAGCACAGTCTGGACTATGGTCATGTTAGCACAATGCCGCACTTTCTCATTCGTCACATGCTGCCACCACTTAATGTTTAAGATCTGCCAGAGGGATCTCTGATTGATCATTTCAAGTCAGTGGTTATGGCGAACTAAATTGTTGGATCGGATTGGGTCTGTAGCAGCTAAATATTATATAGCAAAGGGTTGCTGGCCCTGTGCCTTGGGCAAGCAGGCTACTCTCTTCCATGCTTGCATCTCTCAAGGTTAAATTATGGAGTACAATCACATGGAAACACAAATCACCATATCTAAGCGAGTGAGGCTGGTAGTTAGTCAGTGGGCTGTCCCAAGCAGGGACTGACCCTAATTTTTTTTCTCAGGGTTTTCTACCCTAGGTCCACCAAGTTTAACAAAAAACCAGAGGTGCCACATGGAGGCTAGATGCAATAGCCACTTGCTGAATTTGCACTTCAAGGCCAAGCAAGCCCTACAGTAATCATAGCCTGCAATTACATACATCATGAAATTAAAATGTTTTTACATTCTATGTATAATAAACCACAAACATATAAAAAAAGGTCAAGTCATGCAAAAAAAAAAAAAAATTCATAAACCATAAGAATATAAAAAAAATACTGTGATACAAATTTTTGGTATACAGCCCAGTCATACCTTCATACATATCTTTGGGGATTTCTTTTTCTTACTGTCCTCACTGAACCTGGGACAAAGTAAATTTCAGTCCTCTTCTGGTTAAGTTTGTAACAATTCTGCTTGATGTCCACTTTTTTATTATTGGCCTTTTAATTATTGCCTAATGGGCATTTTCAGGCGAGTAGCTACTTTTTATAACCATTCCCTGACTTATAAAGTCATGTCAACACACTTTTCCCTCATTTGGCTTATGGGTTCTCTTATCTTTCCCACGCTGACGGATGAGTAAGATAATTTGGCCTCTGTGTCACCTCATATTTGTACCCCAGTTACTCAGGAAGTCATGGATTACCACTTGAAAGTTCCTACACACTCCTAACAACTCAAAAATGTATTTAAATTTAAATGGGAAACATGCTTAAGTCACAATGTGTTCACAATAATTTCAAGGTGTGCAACGTGCTGAGGGATTTGTTTTTCTCTGAATAACTTTATTTCAATTCAAGGTTTGTAAATATTTGTTTATGCTTATGAATTCTTATTTTTGTTCAGAATTATAAGTATAATGTCAAAACACATTCTGACATTGTGTGTGTCAATCTGAAGTGGATATATGTACTATATACAGGTATATTACATTAAAAAAAAAAAAAAAAAGTGTTACCCATATACTTACTTGCACTCACTGTATTATGTAATTAGCTGAACTAGGAGGGTTGGGAACATGTGCTGTAAAAGACAATCAGAAACAGTGAATGGTCACAGCACTATTTCCTCACCAAGGACACTGTACGTAAAAGGTTCGGTTGACTTAATAAAAAAAATCTGGAACATTATGTCCTTAAACATCATAACAAGCAACCACTTTAGAGAGCCAACACAAACATCAAACCATCCTTGAACTTTTGAATGCCTGCCAACACACGCCTATTCTAACGTCAGTTTTGCTTTCACCATGTCAGTGTAACAACCACGCCACTATTACGTAAAAAGCGGTTGGGCCAAGAATTGGGCATCGCTTTTGGCTTCAAATGCAAGATGGTCAATGCTATAAGATGGTCAGAACTGCAATTTCACTTGTGGCAACTTCCAGTGGGTCTGAGAATATTCATTTATTCAGATGCATTGATTATTTTTCTCACATAGAGTTGTGTACAAACGTGTGCATTCCCTTTCCTGTGGTTTCTGGTAAAAAGAAAAATTGTTTTTGTCCCTGCATTTATTATGAATGTGTAAAAATAAATAGATAAATAAATAAAATAAGAGAGAGAGATTTTGCACAGAGCTAAAAATGAATTGTAGGTGTAGACTAAAACAAGGCACCAATCTAAAACACAGAAAAGGTTTGAAAAGTGAAAAACTGAGCCTCTCCGTGTCTAGGCCTGATCTGCAGAGGGGTACAAAATAATTAAAATAGCAACAAAATAAATTTGTCTTCATCATTCTGCAAGGCTCTATAATACTTTCCTCACTCAAGCTGCTCACGACTACTTGTCAGTCCAGTATGTCGACAAACTTTGTTTAATACATGCGATAACCCTTAGACTCCCCCAGACACAAGTGTAAACGTTCATGAATCAGCAGTAAATGTGATCACTCACAACCTACGTGCAGTGGTCTCAAAGCTTTGTCAGACTGCCATGAGGGCGCACGTGCGCACACACACGCAAAAAAAATCAAGGGGAAAGTTTGATCATTCCCAAATACTTACAAAGGTGTTTTATCATTGATGTTTCACAGACAAAACATAAAATAAACTGTTAAAATGTTTTAAGAATTAAATAAATAAACATTTCCCAGAGGTATTTTACAAACTCACATCAAGTTATCTCCATATTAAAATGTATACAATTGCTTGTTTGAATATTTGATTTATGACCCAAGTCTGCAGCTTGAAGAGTAGCATTATAAAAATGGGGAGAGTACCACAAAAGTCAGGTTAATGATCAATATCCACCTGATATTAGATAGATTACATAATTGCACATGATGAGTAACAGTCACTTGTTTGCACTTCACCTATACCTGTGTCTCTTTGCCGGAACATATTCAGAACCATCAGAGTCTTGAGTATCTGATTCAGAGTCTGAATATAGTAAATTGACATCAAACAATGCATCTTCTTCATCTACCACTTCCTCGTCACATGACAGCTCTGGAGCACGATTTGGCAGTATGGCTTGGTGACACATGTGCTGGCTCAGTCTGTAGAGCTTCACTTGAGGCTGCAGCCACTTACATTCCAAGAGGAAAGCCTGAGTCTCTAAAGAGAGCCTCAGATTGCCTGCTAAGGCATTGCATGCCTCTAAAATTACGTGTGAATCTAAAGAGACCTGTGCATCATTTTGGCTTGGAGTTGGAGTCACCGCTGGAGCTGCAGAGGATGATGATGACGACGACGACGACGATGAAGAACCAGGCTGAAGGTATGTAGATTCTGGACACATTTTATTAAAGGACAGTATTGGTGAGGACTCCTGCTCAGTTGAGGATGATCTTTGTGTGATTTGCTTTTCTGGAAGTGGTGAAACATTGGTTGAAGATGAAGATGTTTGAGATAAGGATGGCTGAATTGAACATGGTGGTGAAGAGGTGACTAGCTGTACTGAATGTTCTGGAAAAGGTGATACTTGTAATGTCAATGCGACATTGGCTTTTTGGCTAGAGGAGTGACTAGAATTATTTCCATGCGTGGGAGATGTCTGTGAAGAAGCCATTACTTGTGAAGGGACAACCTGTCGCTCTTCATAGACTGAAAGATATGAGAAAGACTCTGGCTGAGAAAACAGAGAAATATTTGTAGAAGACGAATCATGGAGAGGAGATGCTGAGGTCAGGCTGTGAGGCGTGGACTGGAGAAGTGGAGGGTGAGATGATCGAGGAGTGCATTCCACCTGTACCAGTGACGTTTCACCGTCCGGACTCCTCAGCTCCTCAGAACATTCTTGGAGGATACTCCTCATTCTCTTGCCATGTCTGGAGCACAGGGGCTCTGGTAGGTCACCTTCAGCTTTCTTTTCTTCAGCAACAAGTCCAGTCTCAGTTGTCTGAGGACACCGTTCTTTATGCACACATGCATGATTGTTAGTCTGATCTAAAACACGCTTCTTCTTCAGCCTGGTCTTCTGTTTTCCCAAACTTTTATCTCTATTCAGCCAGGAGCTCTGAGAGGATGCCTGGGACAGCCAATCTTCCTCTGCCTCTTCCAGAGATGACCTAAGCACTACACAACGAGGCCCAAACACTGGTCCATCAACTGGTTGCTTACACATCTCTGTACTTTTACAATCCATATGGCTTGCCATAGCTGGAGAAAAGGAAAAATACATAATGCAGAGTTTTGAATGCAGAGTCAACAATCTACATTGAGACATACGTGAGTGAGACTTACCACATCTCAGCAGATTCTTCAGCGCAGTGGCTGGAGACGTGCTACTACAGGTGAATAACTGCTGCAGTAACTCTTCTCTCCCCTCCAAAGGCCCGGATTGTTTAAGAACCTAAAAGTGTTCAGATATTCAATTAAATTCAGTTGTATTTGTAGATCAATTTTAACACTAGACATTGGTATAAAACAGTTCTACAGAAATCTGCATGTAAATTTATATTCAGATTCCTACTCAGCAAGCCAGAGGCGACAATGGCAAAGAAAACCTCCCTGAGATGACCCATCGTCTTCTGGGTGAAACCGCACAGTGGGATTATAAATCATTACTCTTCCACAATTGTACTACAAAGTCAAAACTAAGTGTGTTGAAGTGATGTTAAAGGTCTTAAAAAATTATAACAACAGTTTTTAGGCACAAATCTACAGTATCTAAGTGAGATTATCCACTAATGAAAGGGTGAGACCTGGGCATTAACTGCTCTGAAGAAGTAAAATTCTTTACAGTATCCATGTAGGATATTCTACATAAGATAAGGAAGGACAAATAAACAAGAACTCAAATGAAAATTTCATACTTGTAACTGACACACACACACACACACACACACACACACACACACACACCTGGTCAATGTAGGTGGGCTGTGGAAGAGCTTTGTTCAGGTCTTCTAAATAATGTAGTAACCTCTCTTCCAGCTTCATGATGTAGCGTTCACCATACTGCTCTTCCATCAGATTCTACTAAACATGATAAGAACACTAAAGATATCAAGGAAAATGAGAACATTAACCTTTCTTCTTTTTCCTCTCTCTCTCTCTCTCTCTCTCTTCAAGTTTCATTAAAAAAAATAAAAAAAATAAAAAGATTCTTAAGTAGGGCAATTGTTCCTGCAATACCCTGATTTCAAAATGATCACCCCAAAAATATTTAGTGTCAATCTGAATTTATTGTAAATGTTATTTATAGCTGCCAAACTTTTCACTACACTTGTTTTTAAGGGGGATAGAAGAAACATTTGCCCATTTTCATAAAGGCTGTCTATAATTCTGGAGCTGACTGAATAGAATTAAACACTACAATGACATCAAAACACCCTTTCACTTACTCCAATATAGTTTTTACGCATTTCTGGGTTTCTTGTGAGTAACTGAGCAAAGTTCCTGAAGTCCTGCTGGGCCTCCTGCATCATCTCCTTATGCCTGTGGCTCTGCAATTACAAAAGAACAAATTCAACCATGCTCAGGTGCTGTACACGTGTAGTGGTAGGAGAAACCTGGTCAGCTCTTCTTATGTTTGAGCAAATACTCCAAAATAACAGAAATAGCTCAAATTGCATATATTTAGATTGACACTTCAGCTACATTAATTGACCATAATATAATATTTTTTTGCAAGCCTTTTAGCTTGAAATGTGTGTTCAGCTGTCTTACCAAAATATTGTGGAAATGTGTTATTTACTGAATAAAAATGTGATGCTTATAGTAAGAGCATCTGCTTACAATTTATCCTGCAGCTTAGCTGATTAAATATGATACACAAAACCTAACCAAAGTACTTGCTACTGTGCATGCCATGATTTAACTGTCAAATATAGTATTATAGTAACAGCCATACACTCACTGGTAACTTTATTAAGAACACCTGCACCCCCAGCTAATTAAATCAGCCAATCATGTGACAGGAGCTCAACGCATAAAGCAGAAAAGCATCTCAGCATGCCAAACCTTGAGCTGGATGGCCTACTACAGCAGAACCTCATATCAGGTTCCACACATCTCAGACATGAACAGGAATCTGAGCCTACATTGGGTAGAGGCTCAATCAAACTGGATGACTGGAAAAAGACCAACTGGCTGTTGGTAACTGGATGAATACGCAAGTGAATGGGTGTTCCTGATATAGTGCGCTGTGAGTGTAAACCACAATGAATGAATTACTGGCATATTTAATTATGTTTTTGTTTGTGGAAGTGGACATGCGTTAGATATGTCTTTAAAAGAATCTGAATCTAGAAGAACCGTTACTGTTCAGAATGTCGTACTGATAAAAAGATTTGAATATCAGTATGCAAAAGGTTTCACAGGCTGTGCACGTGTGAATAACGTGTAGTGGTTTACTTATGCTATTCTTTCTAGTAATGGGAGTGTGAATGACCGCTCGTCTCGCAATAGATTGGCGACCTGCCCAGGGTGTACCCTGCCTCTCGAGTGAAGTCAACCGGGATTGGCTCCGGCTTCCTCGTGATTCTTAACGGGTAAGCGGTATAGATAGATGGAGGGCTGGATTCTTTGTAGATGTAGTGTCCCCTAGAGGAGAAAAATCCAACAACTACTTACAATTCTTCGATACTTTGGAAGGCTGTCATGAAAGAAGTTTACAATCTTGTCTGTGATGCTTTCAGCACTCTGGTCATCCCACAACATCCACATAATAACCTGAAACACAAAAATGTCAGCATGACATTAGTTAATACTTTGCCCACATGGTATCTGTTGATTCATCGTGCTAGACTATAAATACCAGACAAGCTCTATCTTAAATATCTCATAACGTCACTAAACCACATTTACCAAAGTTTTCAGGCCAAACATTATCTTCATGTGCTTGATGGGGGTCACTAGCTGAGGTAGTAAAGTGTGAGTAACATCCAGGAACTCGATGACTTGCTGAAAGTGTCTGAAGTCTCTTGCCCGGATGACCGTCCAGGACTCGGCCGCCGTCACACGGATGCTGCATGGATCCTTAAGGGTGAGGCTGCTCCGGTCACCTTCTAGCCACAACGGAGGGCCTAAAACTTTTATAAAAGACAACTGGTCTGTGTCATCATGGATGCTGCTGAAGCTATGGATCATTTGCTGTGATGACTGTACAACAATGTTATTATAATAGGTCATGAAACTGCAGTATAATTAAAGAGGATCTTATATTGTATATTATTTAAATACTCTAACTGCAAGGTGCAACAACCATTAAGTGGGTGTGTCTAATAAAGTCAGCTGTACTTGATACACTCGTATCAGCACCAAATCCTACTGAAACATATCAAACTGAATGCAGTACCTTGTAACACCTCCATCATGCGGTTAGTCCAAGCATATTCAATTATCCACATGGGTAGAGTAGATACGACGCTGGACGACGTTCTCTCGCGCCACAAACTTTCCTCCATCCCAGAATAACTCAAGCGTTATTGCACACACTTTTTATTATTCTTTACTATCCGTGAAGTTCTCTCTCTCACACGCAGGACTCGGTTTAAACAAGTTCCCCATTCGGATGTTGCTGTTGCTATAATATCCACTGGCTCGCGCGCTGCCCTCAGGAATATTCATTTCCGGTGGACATGTACGGGCAAGTTCAGACAGCTGAGACAAAAGAAAAGAAAAAAAACCCCAAACTTTTAAATGTTCATTATGCAGGAGCCAAACATAGCACCAGCAGACAAAGAGATAGTGCTAGGGCTGATTCATCTTCCACCAAAAGGTTTTGCTACGTTTACCGTCTTTATTTCTCTTGTCTTATACAGTCCATCAAAGACGGAGGATGAAATACAAATATCTCCCTGTTCCCTACACAAACACACTACACGGGGCAGGAAATAGCGGCTCCCACGCACTACATAGTGCACTTTGTATCCGTTATGGAACTATTAGGGATTCAGCCTGAGAGAACGACAACGCTAATGGCTAACCAAATACATTTAAAAATGGCAGCCAATACCGGACAATTTTCATAATTAAAGTATCTTTATTCTATTCTGACAGATAGAAGTCATTAAAAAAATGTATAGTCTAAGTTGAAAGTTGTTTTTTCCCCCCCTAAATCCATCAGGTTTTAAATGAGTCACAAATGTTTAATGTTCTTGTATTAAATGAAACAAATATGTATCAAATGAATGATACAACCTCTTGAAATTTCTCATGTACGCCAACGTAGTTTGGGCTTTTCTGAATTAATTAGAAAGAAACTGATGAGACGTTTTTTTGGTTGTATTTTTTTTAAGTTAATTTACTCAATAATAGATACGCAAACTTTAATTTAGCTCAGAGATGAAAAATTTAATTTTAAGTTCTCAGGTTGCTGTTACCACAGTGTATTGTTTAATGGTGAAACCGGCAGCTGAACACAATATCTTTATTGATACTTTTCTGAAGTTTCAGGCCATGGGATTTCTACGAAAGAAGATTTGGGCCACGTGAACTCAGAATTCAGCCTTTTTTTCCTTAGAATTCTGACCTTTTTTCTCATAATTCTCTGAAATGTATTTCATTTGGCCCTAATCCTTTTCTGTAACTTTCCATAATTTACTACTTGTGATATTTTTCTAATGAATCTTAATTGGTTCTTTTTTCCCAAAATATAAGCAAATGAATGATTTTCCAGTTTCAAACCAGTTTCTACCAAAACAGATTCTGAAACTGAAAAACTGTCTACACATTGTAAATGTTATTAAAATTATAATCTTCCACAATGCTGTGGTTGTACTGGCCTGTAGTGGTATGGGGGCCTATTTTAGGCCACCGAATGAACACAGCATGCTGTTTCAGTGTCTCATGTTACATTTTTAAGTGAACTGTGTTGAAATTACAGCCGACCTAACTCTGACTGCCAGTCCATGTTTCAAAGTATTAGTATTATGATATAAAAAACGTACATGCTGTTGTTTTATACTTGCCAGTCATGCTTACAGAACAGAACAGAGGTGCAAGAAGTATGTAATGGAATAAAGCTTATCAGTGCTGCTGGGTTAAGCAATAGGTTGGGATGCCACAAATATTTGGTCATGTAGTGTAGCTCTTGATCCAAATATGAAGTTTGAAACAAGTATTCAACTTCTCAGCTCAATCCACTTACACAAATGTCAATATTGCAACACACAATTACAACTCTATAAAAAATTATTTTACAATAACATTTTACGCAACCAAGTAGTAGCTTGCCACCAGACTTTTATTTTGAAAACATTTTCACACGTCCCCATTGTCGTAGGCTTCGTGCATGTTTTGCTGAACAATGCGCGTGCGTTAATTTTATTTCCAATGGGTATTTTGATGTAGGAAGCTTGATGTAATGGTTAATATTATTATTTCCCCTTTACAGGTAAATATCTAAAGTTTGAACTCAAAAGGTACGTGTTTTTATGTTTTATTTATTTATTACTGTGTGTTATTCTATGTAAGTCTAATGAACTCTTATGAACTCATGTTTTTTTTTTTACAATCCTGTATTAATTTATTACTTTACCGTTGATGTTTCTTACACTGTGTCACGTGGTCATGTGTGGTGCATTTATTCTTGGTGTTTATAATCTAATGAGTACATCTCATGGTCTATACTTTTAAGTAAATACAAATGAATCCTCTGCCTTGTCACCAAAGTGTTTACCCAGCATGCCTCCCCGTATTGATGACGTGATGAAGCTGTGTTGTGAGCTTCTTCTTCTTCTTCTTCTGTTGTTGCACGGCAGGCTGGATGCTTTTATCGCACATTGCTGCCTTTCTCCGTTGGT
>JAQQZR010001953.1:0-10157 GCA_030068235.1 Notoglanidium macrostoma
TGAATTTCCAATAGACTTCACGGTATCTATCTATCTATCTATCTATCTATCTATCAATCTATCGATCTATCTATTTGTTTGTTTTGGCTTTTTTTAAATAAATACCCACCATCTCACTTAAAATGGCTAAGCTTATTGGCTACAGTTTGGTACATTATTCCAGGGAGTCTGAATATATCACACACACACACACACACACACACACCCACCCACACACGCACACACACAGGTCCATTGGAATTGGATTAAACAATCCAAATACAGAGCAACATCTTACTGCTGATTAGTATGTGCTTTTAATTACTAATTACATGATTACTAACTACATGATTTAATGTAGACAAATTATTATTTTTCTAATAACAAAATTGTCAATATTAAGAATGTGTACTTCGTAACTGGAATCACAAATCACATACTTACTAATTAGAAACTATATATATTATTTAACTATTTGAAATATATATTTGTTGTTTATATATATGTGTTTCCCAGGAAAGTATGCAAATTTGCATTCAACATTTTGTTCTAGCATGATCTATACATAACCATGTAACCTATTAAAACCCACAGCACTGTCATTTTGAAATGGCCAATTATTTTTTTTAACAATGTGAAGCTAATTAGCAAGGTTAATAAAAGTGGTAGATTTTATCATGCAGAGTTCATTGGGAACATTCATGGGTTGTGATGAGCTCCATTGTCTGATGCTGTAGCTGAATTCTAAAATATAGCCAAAAATGCTGAAAAATCTGTTTTTTCACCAGAATTGACCTTCTTCCAATAAACACTTTATGGCTAAATGTATGTGAACACCTCAAACCTGTTCCAGCACAACAATGTCCCTATGCACAAATAGAGATCATGGTGAAGACATGGTTTGCCAAGTTTTAAGTGGAATAATTTATGTGGCCTGCACAGAACCCTGTTCTATACTCCACGAACACCTTTGAGATGAACTGGAATGCTGACTGCTAGAATGATGAGACAAGCCTTCTGGCCCAGAATCAATGTCTTACCTCACTAATGCTTTTGTGGCTGAATGGACAATTGCCCCACAGCCACACACCAAAATCTAGTGGAAAGTCTTCCAAGAAGAGTGGAGGTTATTATATCAGGAAAGAAATAACAAATCAATATAAATGCTTACGTTTTTTTGGAAAGTGAGGTTCAGTACTCAGGTTTTCAAATACTTTTGGCCATATAGTGGAAAATATAATATAATGCTGTCAGGGATGCACACCAGGAGAGAACGCAAGTGCAATTCTGTTTCTTTATTCAGGCAGAAGTATCAAATCAATAATCCGAGACAATATCCAAAAAAAAGGCAGGGGTCAACCGATCAGCAAACAGTACAACGTAGGTGAGGCAAAACTCGGAAACCGGGAAACAACACTAGTCAGAATCAATAACTCAAACACGATAGAAGTAACACTTGGCAGATAGCAGACTCTTGGCAAACTATTGCTCCGCAAGGGGCTGGTGCAAGTGTGAGTGTGTATATGGTCTGAGTCCAGGGCGTGGTGGTTAATTGGATGCAGCTGCATCCAATTAGAATTCTGTGGAAACAGATCTTGTACATGAAAGTGAGTGCTCATGGGAGGTGGAGTTTCTAGTATGTTGAACTGAGGCAGGCCTGACAAATGCCAATATATGTACACACTCACACACACACACACACACACACACACACACACACACAAGAAAACAATTTGGAAATCTTTTTTAGGCCAGGTAAAAATCAGGTTTAACAAATGCAGCAGTATGCTCAATCTGTATGTGCTCAATCTGCCTAAAACTAAATCTTGATAGCTTCAGGAAGTGTCTTTTTCTCACACAATGAATGTCACACTTTGATCAAGTTGTTGAATAGATACATGACACAGCAAAATGAACACAACCCTAATAAATTATATTGATTTAATTCAGATTCAGTTCAGTTTAATTTGTTATTAAATCCTGCTTATTCGATATAGATCCTGCTCATCATAACAGAGAACAGTCCTTTAAAGATATACTTTACAGATGGCAGGAGACAAAGTTTTAAAATGTTTAAATGACCTAATTAAAAGACATTACTAAAAGTCAATTTATCTAACAGAACAAAATTCAGTAAATTAATCACTGATTATTTCTCAATGATCAGTCAAATGAAGAGATCATGATGATTCATGTATATTGAAATACTGTGAGTGGCTTTTTACCTCAGGTGATTAGACAGAGGCTGATAATCAATGTGATTATCACATTGATTTGGGAACAGGGCATTTGTTAGTGGAATTGGAATGGAATCTTTAAATGATGCCTTTTCCAGTTTTCACTTCCTATAAATTAATGTGATATGAGACATGTGCATAAAAGCAAATAATAAGGAAAATCTTTAGTTGTCACTGAAGGTTTTTGTGATGTAAAAAATGAAACAAAGGTAAATCATGTCGACATATTTTTCATCTTCAAAGTGATATAGCATCCAACAAAATTCAAATAAAAAACAAGTAAAAACAGTTGAGAGGGAAAAAAAGGGAGGTTTCATCTAAATAATCTGATTTCATTCAACTATTGAAGCCATGGCCCACAAAGTTATGTAATGTGCAGGAAGAATTGCCTATATATGCTTTAACTGACAAGACAAATTATCTTGTGATTAACAGCTACATGTGCTTTGACTAGCATTGAAGTCTTTGGAAAATCACAAATCAAAAGGCGTAAAGAAAAATACCTGTGGACTATTTTTAGTTTTATCGCTGCACACATGAAATATGTGCAGCATTCTGCTGTGCAATACTTATTTTCTCTCTTCCCCAACTGAACAATTAGACCATTTCTCAAGGTTGTGTGGCTTTATCAATAAAATATTCAACCATAGTTACTAACAAGTGAACTACAAGGCCTAAATACTCTACATTGTTGATAAAAAAAAATCCTTTGGACTACTGTATGACTTTGGAACTTCAAGCAGCATATCACCATAACTATCTTTTCCAACACTGCATCTCACCATGCATGTCAACACTGTGTGGCCGATTCATAAATCAAAGGTTTTGCAAGTTGTTTTTTATTCTTTTTTTTCCCCTGCCAAATGTACATTATATTTTTGCTAAAAAGGGAGGCAAGATTGCTGAACATGAGGACTGCTTGATTGCCTAGCAACAGTATGCTATGTCTCAATTTTAACATACAGGATGCAAGATTGGTCAAAATGAAAAGGTAAAAAGCAAGCATGGTCAAGAGTATTCTCAGTAATTAGAGCAATTTTTACTACGATTAGCCAGCTCCACATATTATCAGCAATAGTTATAGCACATACATGGCCAGCTTCAGTTCAGGGCCTAAATAAAAATTGTGGGATCCTCACTAAACAATCAAATAAACAACAACAAAAAAACAAACAAACAAACAAAAAAAATCTGTAACATGTAGAACCACCTTCAACAACGATAATTTGAAGAAGGTTCTCTGTTGGAGTTTGTCAGTATCTCACATTGTTTTGGAAAAAAATTTGGCACACAGAACGGGAGGCTGTTCATGGCAGGCAGAGGTCTGGACTTTGACCTGGCTAGCACCTTTAAAAAGTATGTAAAAATGTAAATTTCCCCCAAAATTCATTTACATAAACATATGCCTTAAACATCCAGATCTTTAGTAATATTCCACAATTTTTCCTCACTTTCCATCAAGATTTAGTGCATGACATAATGTAAAAACATGACAAAAGATCACAGTATAGCTGTGTAATAACATTTTTTTCCCTTTAGCACATAATTGTTTTCAATGCACCTTTAAGCCTCTGCCAGCGAGGGGGTGGAAGTGGAATTGCTTGTTGATGTAACTCATTCCCAGTTTTTTCTTAAATTTTATTGCTTATAAGGCACATAATGTCTTAAGGTAATGATAGAGTGTTGTTTCTCTTTACTTGGTTGAGCCGTTCTTGATATAACATGGGCTACTACAGTTGTTGAATAGTGCTATACCTACATTAACACAAAACAACTGATTGTCTCAAACGCATTAAGAAGTCAAGAAATTCCACATCAAAGTAAATGGTGGCTACTTTCAAGAATCTAAAATATGAAACATATTAACATGTTTCTCTCATGGATCTGCCCCTTGCTGTGTGCACAGTGTGTTCTTTGAATTTTGCTGCACTTGCTCTGCAGTACTTCACATGCTTCCAGGTTTGTGCAGCAGTACTACAGGTCAGAACTACAACTCCCAGCATGCATCACGCTCCCACATAAGCAGAAGCTTTATGCTGTTGTTGTGCATTAGGATTACACATACTATATAAGGACTCCTAGTTACACAGGGACTTTGCAAAGCATTAGTTTAGTTAATTCCATGTATCCTGATTATTGCAAGCCTTTATTTCTCTATGGTTTGCCGTGCTGATTTGTTTTGTTGATTTATAATGGTATTTTTGATTCTGTCTCTGTATCATCTCCATAAGTAGCTGTTCTCTGATCATTGGCTTTCTCCCTGGATTTGTGTGTGAAGTATGTTTGGACATAGTTTGCCTGTGTGAGTAAATAACATGAGATGTTTGTTTTCGTGGCAGCCTCCTGCCTGCATGTGTTCGGCCACACCATGCAAACCTGACAGTATCCAAACTTTTGACTGGTATTGTGCCTTCAGAGCCATATGTCTTTCTAATCCTGAACTTTCCAGTGACAGAACACATTAGGTAAATTTTAGATAAATTTGACATTATTTGTAGATCTTTATGTTTTAGAGGTACTGAGGTTTGTGTTAAATGTATTCGATTCAAGTGACAAGCTAAACAAGCTAATACCTCTTGTCAGGGTCATTTCTAAACCTTAGGGTGCCATAAGTGACAACATCCTCAGAAAATAATTGTAGGTGATTGACTTTTCCACTACCTAAGTTGTGATTATCTTTAAACTCAAAAGGTTCATAACAAATGTTCTCATATATCATAGCAACTTAACATGTGCTAGTGTAACTCTTCTTACTGTAGATACTAGCTAGCTAGTTAGCCACTTTTTCAGTTTCAATTACATCAACAAGCAGAAGGCAGAAATCATACAAACTAACTAAATTCAATCAGTTTGTGTTTACCAGTGTTTCACATAGTAGATATTGATCTCTTTGTGATCTTCTCCCATTAGTTACACAGTACCTAATTTCATAACATAAATTGCAGTTATTCTTTTCACTCCACAAAGAGGCAACCCAGTATCATTTTTGTGCATATATTTTAAAAATCACAGAGCCCCCAGTGGCCCAGTGCCCTAAGTGAACCTAGTGTATACTACTTATGAGGAGAAACAGACCTGCCTACTCAATATAATGATAATGATGGACTGACCCCACTTTGAGAACCACAATGCAAATGAACAACTGCAGGAGCATAACTTGTTAGGACTTGGGATTGGAAGCTAAGTGAATCATTTACAGCAATACTGTAATACAGCATACTGACTGGACGCATGTGCAGGTGAGGAGACGGCATAGTAAAACTCATGGTGTTTATTAAACATCACATGGGGCAGATGTACAGAAACGGCGAGCAGAAGAGTAATCCAAAAACATGCACAGGGTCAGTCGATCGGCAAAAGTACATCAAAGATAATTTAGAGAAGCAGAAAACAGAAACAGAGGGCAGAGTCCAAAACATGAGAAGCAAACATGGAAATAATGCGGAAAGTCCTTATAAACATGAGCTGATTGTCTCTGGATTGGATGCAGATGCATCCTATTAGAGCTCACGTGATCGGGCTGGGAGTGTGCGCTCACAGGAACTGTAGTCCTCCGTTGCTCGCGCCAAAATGCGGAAGTGCGTGCTTCCGCGCTGCAAGCCACATAGAGATCGAAAGCACCACGTGAGCGGTCGAGTTCATCAGGTGTACTTGCATGTACCCGGAGGAGCAGGTTCTGACAGAACCCCCCCAAAGGCGCTAACACGGCTTTCCCGCCCGTAGGCTCAGGTATATCACCGGGAACCCTCACGCAGAATTTTTGCTTTGGCAGGAACTCAGGCAGGAACTCAGGCTTGACTTGAACAGGAGCAGGCTCTGTGACTGGAACAGGAGCTGGCTCTCTGACTGGAACAGGAGCAGGCTCTGTGACTGTAACAGGAGTGGCATCTGAGACTGGAACAGGAGCGGAGTCTGTGACAGGAACAGGCTCTGTGACTTGAGCGGCGTCTATGACAGGAACTGGCTCTGTAATTTGAGCGGCGTCTGTGACAGGAACGTACTCTGAGACTTGAGCTGGAGCTGTGACAGGAACGGACTCTGAGACTCGAGCGGCGTCTGTGACAGGGATTGGCTCTGAGACTTGAGCTGGAGCTGTGACAGGAACTGACTCGGAGACTTGGGCTGGAGATGTAACAAGAACGGGCTCTGTGACTGGAGCTATGACAGGAACGGGCTCTGTGACTGGAGCTGGAGCTGACAGGAATGGACTCTGAGACTTGAGCGGCGTCTGTGACAGGGATTGGCTCTGAGACTTGAGCTGGAGCTGTGACAGGAACAGGCTCTGTGACTGGAGCTGTGACAGGAATGGGCTCTGTGACTGGAGCTGTGACAGGAGTGGGCTCTGTGACTGGAGCTGTGAAAGGAGTGGGCTCTGTGAGTGTCACTTCTACTAGAACAGGATCAGGTTCTGTGGCTTGAGCTCTAACTATCACGCGAACAGGAACTGGAACAGGCTCAGTGGCTTGAGCTGTGAGTTTTCTGTAGCAGGCTTTGTGACGTCTGCCGTAGTAGGCCCGGGGACGTCCGCTGTAGCTGTAGCAGGCCCGGCGACATCCGCTGTAGCTGTAGCAGGCCTGGCGACGTCCGCTGTAGCTGTAGCAGGTCCGGCGATATCCGCTATAGCTGTAGCAGGCCCGACAATGTCCGCTGCAGCTGTAGCAGGCCCAGTGACGTCCGCTGTAGCTGTAGCTTGAGCAGCGTCTGTGACTCATACTGGAACAGGCTCTGTGACTCGTGCTGGAACAGTGATGAGTACTGGAACAGGCTCTCTGATTGTGCTCTCGCTAGAACAAACTCTGTGACTTGTGCTCTCACTGGAACAGGCTCTGGGACATGTACTGGAACTGTGACTTGTACTGCAACAGGCTCTGTGACGAGTACTGGAACAGTGATGAGTACGGGAACAGGCGCTGAGATGTGTACGTGAACAGTCTCCTTGACATGAGCAGTCACTGTGGCCATGAAGTGGACAGTCTCTGTGGCCATTAAGTGGACAGTCTCTTCTTGAGCGACTTTGACTGGAACGGGAGCGGTACCAGGAACTGGGGTGGACTTGGACTTGAACTCTGGCACTGGAACGGAATTGGACTTGGACTCTGGCACTGGTGTGGACTTGGACTCGGGCTTGGGCACAGACTCGGGCATGGACTTGGATTCAGGCTTGGACTTGGACCTTGATTTGGACTTGGACTTGGACTTGGATTCTGGCACAGAATTGGATTCAGGCTTGGGGCTTGGCTTGGATTCTGACGTGGACTTGGAACTTGGCTTGGATTCTGGCACAGACTTGGACCTCCGCCTGAACCTGGACTTGGGCTTTGGCACAGGTTCCAGAGCAGTAGCCTCCCTTTTGGCCTCTTTTTTCACCACTGGAGGGGGCTCTGGAACAATTGCCTCCCTTTTCGCCACTGGAGGGGGATCCTGTAAGTCCTCACAAAAGAGCTGGCACTGGAGTAGAAATCCACCAGGAGGATATTCCACTCCATCATAGGGTCCAGGGGTGTATAATCCTACCTTCTATAGGAAGAAGGATTGCATGTTGTGCATATGGCTGTCTTCCTGTTCTTCTGCTGTGTCCCAGTTAGGGCCAAGCATTCTTTCAGGTTTGCAGGGTTTGGCTAGACACATGCACAGATGAGGAGACGGCATAGTGAAACTCATTGAGTTTATTCACACACACAAGCAGAGGTACAGAAATGGCGGGCAGAAGAATAATCCAATAACATAAACAAGGTCGGTCGATCAGCAAACAGAGTCCATTCATGCATTATCTATAACCCTAGGCAGGTCTCCAGTCCACCACAGGGCCAACACAGACAAATAACCACACACGCTCGCATTCACACCTATGGCAATTTATAGTAGCCAGTTGACCTAATCTGCATGTCTTTCTATGCAATCTCCGCATAGAAAGACCTGGCTATCGAACCCAGGACCTTCTTGCTGTGAGGCGACAGTGCTAGACAGTGACAGAGTATCAGATGTTATTCAAAAGCAGGAGTCAAAAACAGAGAACAGAGTCCAAAACACAGGAAAACAAAACATGGGAATATACAGGCTTGGCAATAGCGTCCAGAGGCTAAACTAATGCTTCACGAATCCGAAGCACAACCGAGAGTCCTTTTAAACACTGCATGATTAAACATAGATTATTCTTAAATAAATAGATTGAATATAGGTCACGTGATCTGGCTGGGAGAGTGCTTGTGGGGGATGTAGTCCTCCATCGTTCACGCCAAAATGCGGAAGTGTGCGCTTCCACGCTGCGTGTGACAAAGATATCAAAAGCACTACGTGAGCGGCCGAGTTCATCGGGCGCACTCGCGTGTGCCGTGAGGAGCAGGTCCTGACACATACAACTTATTGTTGTGGACAATGAGAGGAATAATTAAGATTTCAAGTTACATTTTTTGCTTGTTTGTTTGTTTTTATTTATTTTATACTGGGTGTATAATCAGGTTGCCATCATTGTGTGTGTATGCATGTATGTGTGTGTGTTTGGATGAGGTTCAAATAAATAAGACAAAGAATTCTCAGCTAAAGCTTTTTCCAGTTGTTTACCAAGGCATAATACAAAATAGATTCATTCTATCTCAGTGTCAAATTAAATTCTGTGACCTCAGATTGGAATTGCTGGAAGTCCAGTTGCATCCATCTGTATCCTTCGCAATTGCCCCAATGCTTTACACTATCACATGCCATTTTGCTGAGACCTTCAAAATTATGAGAAAGCTACAAAATTTATTTCAATAGTTTAGTTTGCAAGGAAAACTGTGTTAAAATATACTGCCTGTCCAAAAAAAGTCACACACTAATATTTCATTGGACCACCTTTAGCTTTCATTACGGCACGCATTCAACTTCCGGCGCCCCCATCGAGTGGCAGCCTGTTACGGCAGCTCTACTCATTTCTGAGCTTTTTTCCTATTTTCTTTTCTTATTCTCATAACTGTTTAACTAAGTCTTAGTAATTTAAATCTGACACCATGCACTATTGTTTCGTCCTAGTTCTGGTCTCTTTTGTCTTGTATTTTTTACTTTTTTGACTCGTGTGTGGAAACCCGATGCATGGCTCCTTTGTTTACACTCAGGATCAGCTGTTAGTGCTGGAGGAGAGTGAGGAGGCTCTAAGGGACTGTTTTGAGTCTACTGTGTGGGACGTGCTCTGTGAAGATCATGGGGAGAATATAAACAGCCTTGTCACATGTATCATGGACTACATTAATTTCTGTGTGGATAACACCGTACCCACCAGGACTGTGCGCTGCTTCCCAAACAACAAACCTTGTATTACTCCAGAAATAAAAGCTGTCCGCAAGCAGAAGAGGAGGGCCTTCATAACAGGAGACATGGAGGAGCTGATGAGGGTGCAGAGAGAGCTGAAGAGACTGCTCTGGAATGGGAAGGACAGCTATAGGCAGAGGATGGAAACCTAGTTCCAGCAGAACAACACTAGTGGAGTCTGGAGAGGCCTTAGAACCATCTCAGGCTATAAAGTACAAAACACTCTGCTGGTAGGGGATGTGAGGTGGACAAATGAACTGAATCACTTCTTTAATAGGTTTGATTCATCCAGAATGCAATCTCTACCATCTGCTGCAGGCACACCCGCTCCCACCTCTGTTTCACCTCTGACACCTTGGACACTTCTCACCTCCTCCACAAACCCTGCGCACTACGCCCCTCCCCCAAGCACAACATCCAGCACACATCCAGCACTTGACTCCAGCTTGTCTCTTTCTATCATCCAAATTAGGAAGGAACTGAGGAGGATCAAAGCCATGAAGGCAGTGGGCCCAGATGGCACAGCTCAAGGGTTGTCAAGTCCTGCACGGATCAACTGTGTGGGGTGATGGAGCACATATTCAGCCTGAGCCTGAAGCTGGGGAGAGTACCACGGCTATGGAAAACCTCTTGTGTGGTACCAGTGCCAAAGATTCC
>JAQQZR010001954.1:0-10154 GCA_030068235.1 Notoglanidium macrostoma
ATGCTGGGATTGGCTCCAGCTTCCCCGCCACCCAGACGGATAAAGCGCTATAGATAATGGATGGATGGATGGACTTTTTTCCTGATAAAGCAAAATGTAACAATCAGGAATTATTATATAGTTATTAATTCAATTTGACTGAAACAAAGCACCAGATAGTGAGATTTTAAATCATTACAGTATACAGATATACAAGAATAAAGACAAACTGTCTGACCTGATTGTGAATAAGCATCCTGGGATGAGCACAGCACAGTGTTTATGATTACAGCTGCAGGTAATCTACTAGATGTTACCATACAATTTAATAGAGTAGAAAAATGTCTGTAGAGTGTTCATTGCTTGTTATTGTGTGTGTGTGTGTGTGTGTGTGTGTGTGTGTGGTGTGTGTGCTGCAGATCTTAACAGCACAGAAGAAGAGCAGTATGATGGTCTGACTTTAAGTAATGTGGTTCCCATGTACCCTGCATTTAAGCGTGAGTTCACACATCCTTGGCATCTTCTCACATCTTTCATTCTTAACATGTATTTAGTGACTTATTTACACAGATTGAATGTGTGTGTGTGTTATGGTTTATTCTGCAGGAGTGTGGCAGTATTTCCACAATGTTTTGCTGTTGAAGTATTCCTGGCAGTATAATGGCATAAACGTGGTGACGGGACCTGCATTTGATTATAACTTCGATGGCCAGTTTGACACTGCAGACCAGATCAAACAGTATGTTTTATTTTCTGTGTTTATAATATTGTTTTGACTCACACATGATCTGCACTGAGTGACATCTGTGCACATGAATGTTCATTTAAAAAAGCTAATTTAGATTTAATTTTAGGACCTATGATATCATATATGCAAATTAAGAACTTGGTAACTGAAACAATCTACAGAAACTATATTAGCTAAGATTAGTGATGAACACCATCTTGGTTGTTCTCAGTGTTGCCAAATTGCAGACATTGTTGCTAGATTTGCGTATTTTTAAAACCCTTTAATGATGTTAAATTAGAGTCCACTGACAAATCTTTTGAGCAGAGCTTAGTCACTGTCCTGCACTCAATATGGCTCTCCAGCTCTCACCACAGCTGCTACTCTAAACTCTCTCTTTAGCTATATTTATGTGACACTGGTGGGTTTTTATCACTTTCTATTTGTTCTATATTTTTTTTCATATTGTTGTTCAGGGCTTTGCACATCAGTTCAAAGTAAAAAGGGAACACAGATATCCACGCTTCTGCCCTGCTGTCCTTCCTTCACTTTGAGACATACATAAATAGACCCACATTAAACACACACTCATTCATTGTAAAATTAAATTACTCACTCCTTCGCTGAGACTCTGCCATCTATTTATAAATGGTCTTCAACCACACCTCTTCTGCCACATACCCCCATTGTCCAGCTCACAGAATTGAGCTCATAAAAATGAAATGAGCTGTCAATTTGTCTTTGGAAGCGGGAAAATGGGGCCGGACCAGTCACTGGGGTATTACATCCATATCAAGCATAGCCTCAAGCTCCTTATGAACTACTTGTTTCTTGTGTTTGAGTAAAGAGAAGCTGTGTACAACCAACCCCAGTGGGAATCTTTATTTGGTGTCCTATGAGATTAGTGAGATCTGGCCAGGGTGACAACGCATAAGAAAATTCTGATTCTGCTTACTGGGCCAGTGAGAGGCGGGCTCCACAGGTAACTAGGGTGGATCCACATTTTTCAGGTTCACTTCGGGTCCCAGCTCCTCCCTCTCAGGGATTAGCACTGCCAGACCAACAGGACTGCCTCTCTCCATAGTCTCTCCATAGGAGGCTGAGGTGATTCCATTGTAATGCATCAACGCTGTCTGTTTGCCTGATCTCGTAGTCATGCTGCAAATAATAGAGGCTCAGGTCACTTATCCCAGTTCAGAGCATCAGTTTGCAGATTGAAAAGGCTGGTATGAATGGATTGAATTCCTAATAATTCATGCAATTAATTAATACAATGTAAAGTGTATATGACATAAACATAGTGCCGTGATCAGTCAGAATCTCTTATAGGATTCCTATTTGTAATATTATTCTGAAGAGTGGTTCAAAGAGCATTGCTTGCTGAGATGTTGCATAGAAGCACAGCTTCACATCGCCTAATTGCACATTGCACATTGTTCTTAAGGCCCAAAGAGGTCCATAACAATTGTTTCAAAGTGGACCCCAGTTAATGGAAGGGGGTGCAATGGCCTTATCCCTGTACCTGCAGCTCCCTAGGTATTTACCTCTGGAGAGAGAGACCATGAGGTTTAGACGGAGGTGCCAACCTGTGTCACTGAACCCATTCTGCCTTCCATTCAGGCAGTTTGCCACCAACTCTTTGGCGACACACTCCTCTACCAGCATCCACTTACAATGGGTGTCTCAAAGATGCATGACAAACACAAACGGGTGGCCAAACTCACTAAGCGTGTGTGAGCAGAAACACTGATTTTGGTGTTTAGGGCTGCAGCAGACCCTTTGGAGAATGGGGCTTTTCAGGCCTGGGCATTCCAACAGATTTGCAACCAACAACAAATGGACCACACACTGTGCTTCTGGCCAGCCCTATTCTAACATATGCTCAAAGCACACTTCTGGAGCATCATGGGGCCCTATCTTCACATGCACAATGCGGACCATGGATGCTGCAGCCACTAGGGCTGATGCTGGAGCACCTTGAGGCTGGAGAAAGCTCCAAAGCACCTGTTGATCCTCAGTCTGAGCCTCAACCTGTTGCTGTTGCTCAGCATGAAGGTCATCGAGGGCTTGATGTTAGCTTTTGTGGATGTTGACGATGGCCATGCTGGTTTTGGCACCCAGGTTTTGGCACCACTGTGTCAGTCTTTGGAGAGTGTAACTTTTTATTTTGTTCTCTTTATTCTTGATTGGAATGTTTTTCAGCAAATTACTCATCAAATTACTTATCATTACTCAAATTACTCATAAAAAAGGAAACACAAGCACAAACAGTTCTGTTCTACTGAAGTTGATGATAGACATCGTTTACGCTCCCCATTCTTCACTTCAAGACAAACATAAATAAGTCAATTACATAAGTAATTACACACATATGTGCATGCACTCATGGAATTACTCACACCTTCTCCCAGACTCCATTTTTTGTTAACATGCCCCTGGTGCCACAATCTAAGTAAAAAAAGAAACGTATTTAATTGGCATCTGTTTCCTCCTCACCTTTCACTACTACTCACCATCGATGCTTGTCTGTAAAACACCTGGGAGAGTGCTGTTACAATAATATAAAATATAAAATAAGCAACAACAGGGTAGTGCGATGTGGGCCGATGTGCAGCAGAGTTACCGTTATGACTCTAAAGTTGATTATTTTCCAATTGCACTAGTTTTCTAGTTTGTTAAATAACAACACATTTTTAATACATCTAGGTTTAGATTATGTGGAAAATCCCAGTGTTAGTTGTTACTATAGAAACATATAAGAAAGTGTGAGCTAAATGATAATGTATTATCCATGTTTTGGATAAAAATAAATGCAAGTTCATGTTTTGGGTTACAACATATATATTTTTGTGTGTGCGCGCATGTGTAGGTTTGTTACAGGCACTCGGATCCCCATCCCCACTCATTACTTTGCCATCTTGACGAGCTGCTTGGACTCAAATCAGCCAGTGAGCGAGTGTAAGGGAGAATTACAGACAGTGTCGTTTCTAATGCCACACCGACCTGACAACTCTGAGAGCTGCACGGTGAGCACACACACACACACACACGCACACGTCTGTTTTACTACCCTTACCTTCCAATGGCCTAATAAGTAATACAGCTAATTAATGCTATGCCTAAAAATAAATATTTCCTTAAAGCTGCAGTTGGTAGGATTCATAAGAGAACTTTTGAATGAATAAAACTTCTAGGTCCCTCCCCCTCCATCTCCTCTGCACTCCAAAGCCCCACCCCACAAACGAGGCTGCTTCCACACGTAGCCTAGCAACAACGGCAACCGAAAAGAGGCCAGGTAAACACTATGGAGCACATGAATAAACAGCAGGCTTACAGGCTGCGTGCTGTTTATATTCCGTTTTGAAGAATTTCAAAAAGCCACAGTGATTTTCACTGGGTTATTTTGCCATTTCACATTGTGAAAGTGGATTACCGCTGCCAAGGCTAGACATTAGTGTTGTGAAATGTCAACATTGCTGGCCAACAAAAAAGCAGGCATAAATCTTGTTGACATGAAGAGTAATCTATGGCAATATCTATTCAGCAAAAGAACTGCACACAATTATGTCTGTGCTTAGATGTCTGTTCTATAACAGAAACTGTCGTGGATGCTGCTAAGTAAGCAGGAAATCACTCGTGAGAACATTTAGCTGTGAGAACACAGGCACATATAAATATCATGGGAAACACCAAACCGATACGACTGCCTCGGAGATTTCACAAAGATATTTTCAGCAACTTGCAAATAAAACAACGCTAACGCATCAGAAAAAAAGCTAGCGTTAGGCCGACTCCAACATCACAGCGACCTGAGGTATGCACTATGGAGTGCTACTAACCATTACCGTTTTGGCTTTGTGGATAAAAAATCAAATCAAACTCAGAATGTCAATTGAAAGACATTGAGCTTGACCGAGTGAAATGCACGAGGATGGGGGATGTGCATAAGCAGTGATTGACACTCCGTCAGACACTCCTCCTGGCTCTGATTGGTTGTTTCGATTCAGTCATGATGGATTCTTGTTGGTGCAAATGGCATTAGGAGCACTGGGTGGAGCCAGAGAAGTCACTTTTCACGGATTGTCTGTGAAATAAACCTGCCCACACACACACACACACACACACACGCACACACATTCACACTAATGGAGAAAACCAAAGTAGATGCTGCAGTTATGTGACTGTTTTACAGCTGGAGTGACATCACCATAGTTAACATTGTCTATGTCACTTTCCTTTTCTTCATCTATGACTGGAAGACTTTTATCTAGTTCCTTACATTTATTCTTCTGTTTAATAGCATTTCCCGATTTTCTTAACAGGTAGACTGGTACATTGACATAATGGTACAGACATACAGAGAGGCGGACACACACAGACAGTCACGCAAACAGACACATACACACAACACACACAGATAGATAGACAAAGAGAAAAAAAAAATCACACCCAAAGACAGACACAGACAGACACACATGCAGGCAGCCACACAGAAACACACACAGACAGAAGCACAGGGGCCATCAGTCACAGACAGACAGATACACAGACAGACAAAGAGCCAGACGCCACAGAGAGAGACAGACCCATTGTCACGGTGTTCCCGCCAATGAGGCATGGCTGGACACAAGTTCAGGTTAGGAGATGGAGGTATGAGCCGTATAGTGTTTATTTAAACACACTGGGCAGAGGTACAAAAACGGCAGGCAAAAGGAGGTTTTTTTTTCCTTGTTATTATGAATTTGCCGCATTAGCTGCAAGGATTTAAAAAAAAAAACATTCTCACAAGTGCTAATAAAGGCGCTGATACGAACTCACACACACAGACAAACAGGCAGACATACAGACAGACAGATGCACACACACACACACACACACACAGACACAAAGAGAGACATGCTGTTAGACAGACACACACACAGACTCGTAGATTGCTTGTCAAGCACCTTGGTACCATCAGAAGGAAGGATTTCTCCTGTCCGTTGCTGAGACATTTCAACAGTGATGGACATCTCAGTTTGCATTAGCAGTTATTTAGCAGTAAATTAAAGAAACCATAAGGTACGGAGCCCCCAAAGTGACACGGGTGGGAGGAAAAAAAAAAGGTGGGAGTTTCTCGGGAACGTCCGGGTCAGTTCGGCAACATATATATTGGAGCGCTCACACTCGTGGGAAAGGTTCATGGAGTTTTATTTTGAAATTGGGCTCATATATAAAGATATTAAATCAGTGCTTTGCAGTAGGCACAGTTTTCACATAAGTGATCTAAAGAGAATACTTAACGCAAGAGGACACACTCGCTGCAAAGTGTATACCGACCCAGCAGTACTCTGGACAGCTTCACAGTATCGGTGTTTTGCACTAAAATGCCCCCCTCATTAAAAAAAAACCCATAAATTACGGGATGACACTGACATTTTATGAGTGCCGAACTGACCAGAATGAAAAACTGTACTATGCTATGTACACCCCACCCTGTTATCATCATTCACATCATCATAATGCAGGCGTGTGTGTGTGGGTGTGTGTGTGTGTGTGTGTGTGTGTGTGTTTAGTATTGTTCCTGAGTCAGATGACGCTGTACAGAATTCCACAGTATTCGTACACACCTCGGAATATGGAATCAATCCAGAGGCACTTTGTGTGTGGGTGTGTGTGTGTGTGTGTGTGTGTGTGAGTCTGTGATACTGATTAAAAAAAAGAAACCATTTGCCCATTCAGATGGATGTGTGTCATATTGGCAGAGTAATTTCGTATACCAAAGAAGTAATCACATACTCACTGAACACTGCTGATTCAAATTGGAAACAATAGGAGTATCAGTGGACTTCCACAGTACGAGCTTGTTATTACGTGGGAAACTTTCTTGCTATTGATTTTCCATGTTGTAAACCTGTTTTCGTATGAAGCCTTGACAGTCCTCTGCACTAAAACGCCCTCAGTGTTCGGATTCGTTTCCGCTGCACTCGGGGTGCTTCTGTCGAAATCTGTTCAACTTTTGGAACATGGCCGAGCTCGTCTACATCCCGTATAAGGGGTGGTTTAGGATGGCAATACTGTCCACAATGGCATTTGAGAAACCGATTCTGTCGGTCGCTGACCCAGTTATTTATAATCTAAAATTAAAGGCTTACAATCAATTTCTTTCCATCGTTTTAGCTAACCTTCCTAAAGTCAATAGAAACTTGACATTCATAATGAGGAAAAAATATGCTAGAAGATTTTTTTTGTAACCTAGCAACAATGAGCACTTGAGGAAACTGAAAATGATGCACTGCCAGCGCAAAAAAAAACCCACATCTGATGGATACAGGCCCTAACAGTGTACTTTTGTTTGTAATGGACCATAAAATATAGACGGAGAGCGTTAGTCACATGATCATGTCCACAAACATTTGGCCATATACAGTGTATTGCTAATAATGGAAGAAGAATGACTTCTATGATCGACATCTGAACTGAATGATAATAGACAGCTCTGCAAGTGCACCCAAATGTGTGTAGATCTTCAAGAGAACTTTTTTTCTACCTTTAATAAGTTTCCCAATTAAAATGATCAAATACTTCTTTGGTTGTTAAATAACACTTCTATGATAAACACATGGTTAACCAGAGCTTCATTTGCAATGCAGAGCAACCAGGATGAATGGAATTGGGTGGAGGACTTGCTCTGGTTCCACCAGTCACGTGTCAGAGATGTTGAATGGATCACGGGACTGGATTTCTTTGAGAAAAGTGGCCGGACAATCCCTGAGATCCTGCGGATTAAGACCCGCCCAACAGCTGCCATTCACAGGAAGCAGTGATCCATTACATTATATAGTCATGTAATAGCTCATAAAATATAGACTTTAGCGATTAAATGAACCAAAATATTCACTTATCTTATTTGTCCTCATGTTTATTCTTAGCTTGTATTCCATAGAGCCGTTTTATATTCTGATATTTCAGATTCATAATAAGAAACCCGTTTAGTCTTTGCTTTAGTAAAATAATAAAGAACAGCTTTGGGTCTGATGGTGAGATATCAGCTTCTCCTTGACTCGGTTCTGTACAATGTGTTTAGCTTAGGGGCAATGTTGGGGTGGGGGGGGTAGACAGACCATATCCTTGCGTGCGATCTCAAGCTGTTCCATTACTGAAAGAGCTTGTGGGTTAGAAAACGAAAGAAAGTTATATCAGCCATGAGGCGGTTTTAAAATTATGTGCCGTATATTAGTCATTCGCAACTGCCCTTGTGAACTTGTAGGACATGAGGATGAAGGATGTGATGTAATGAGAACACGAGCTCAATGCGAGTTTATTGGTCAAGTTCTTTATCGTTAGCGAATGCTTTTCTGCTCCCTGGGGGAAAACAAACATGACTTTCTGGATATGTGTGGAAATGAGTTCCGTATGGCTCATTATAACTCTGATGTTTGATATCTAATGTTACAGTAGATGCTGTGAAATGTCATTTGAACAGCTCCCAGGCTATGTATTGAATAAACTGTGTATGATGCTTTAGTTTGACCTGGCTGAGATAACGTGCTTACTTCATACTGCGGCAGCACAATTCACAATTCAGGACCTAAAACTGCAAATCTGACAGCTGAACAGTCATGTAGCACTCATCACACTACCACCACAGGCAATCTAATCATAGTTTACAGGAATTCATTTGTAATAAAAGCTGCCGTGTGATTTGTCGTCACTGATCTTGACTAGGTAACTAATGCGTGAATGTGTATGAGGTTGTTGCTAACCACAGGAAATGACATGTTGAAATTCATATGAAGGAGGAGAGCTGAGTTTGGTGAGTGATCCATTTCTGAAATTTCTTTCCCATTAAAAGAATGACAAATATCAGAAAGCATGTATCTCATCCCTCTCCGCATGGCTCTTTTATCTAAACCTTTATCTCCTCGCTGAAACAGGAACCTCGTTAGGGGATGCAATGTTACCATTCACTCTTCCAGCTCTGCCCTCCATTCACAAACCAGTGCTCGAACATGCTCCAACCACCACATATAGTTTATATTTGACCAATTGGACATCTCATTCCTATACAGTACCCTTTGGTCCAGTTTCCCAAACTTCACCTTACACTGCTGTGTCTCCACTGACTGAAAAAGCACATGAGCGGTAGAAAAATACAGAGAGGATATTGACAACTTTAACAAAGGTGGGGAAATGAAATTTTGAAAACATTTGAAAATTTCTCTCACTTTTAATTCAACATTAAAGATTTTTCTCAGTAATGATTTGGGAAGTCAAGAGTCTTCACAGCTCAGCAGATGGTGTAATAATTATTGTTTGCACTAAATTATTCCATTGAATTTATAGACATGCACTGTGAGTGTTGTAGGCAAAATGGTGTAATTGAAAAACATAATTAAACGGTATCGATCATCAGTGGAGATTCACGACTTGCGTTCTTGCTTTCATAATTTTAGCCTGCAGGGCGGATCAAAACTAGGCTTGACCTCATTCTTACCCCGTTTCCCGTTCTTAAGAATTTTCTGCAGAATTAATGACCATGTAATGTCTGAGAATCTCTCGAGGATCGCAAGCTTTTACTGGGATTCTGTAGATAAGGATGTAGATGTAGATATTACCGTGAAATTCAGCAACACACAGATGACATAAATGCAATATTTCATGCTGCGTTACAACACACATCTCGCCAACAATCTAGGAAACATAAAACCATTTAAAATTTGTCAATTTCCCTGAATTAACAAGAATGGTTTGTTTGTTTTGTCTAGATTAATTTAACAATTGATTTTTGAATCTATTCTAGTTTTTGTGATTGTGGATATTTTTACATTTATACATTTTGTAGATTTTCAACTTTTTTTTTTTGGATTATTTGAAATCATTTTTGATTTTAAACAGAAAAATATGTATGCGTCGTCATCTATCGGTTCATCTTTTATGATGTCTGCATTTACTTCAGTATTTCTCATAATTAAAAAAAACCCTGATTTTGCAGTCGATTACACAGGTTTGTGGTGCTTGTTGTTGTTTTTGTTGCTTTGCATAACTCATTATAGCAAATCATGAGCACATGCTTTCACCTTAATTACTTAATTACTGTTTGGCATTTTACTGTCTCATAAACCTGTAGCTTACTTTTAGTAACTGTTACCCATCACGTACCGTTTCAGAGAAATCTTCAATTTTGTCATGATTGTTTCTTATATTTGTATCCAAACATTTTCGCTCCCGTAAGTGACTTATCAATAATGATTTTTGCAGCCTGGGTATGTCCAGGCATGGAATCAGGCCAGGTTGGAAGCTGTTCTGTGGAAGTTGACATCCTGGGCATGCCTGCGCAGGTCTGAATGAGCTTGATGCTGTCTCAGCATGCTATACAGGTGTCTTGCATACACCGATCCTGCTCATTTGGTTAATATAGCTAGTCAGTGTGTATGTATAGTATCAGTATAGTAAAGTATAGTATCTG
>JAQQZR010001955.1:0-10153 GCA_030068235.1 Notoglanidium macrostoma
TAAATCACTTTTGACAGCCCCCCTGGTAAAGGGAGGGGTACGGTCCATAAATCTAAAATGTCACACACCCCCACCCCTGTACCCATTTGAATGACAGGCACAAAATGGCCGCTTGCTGAAATCACTTTTGACAGCCCCCCTGGTAAAGGGAGGGGTACGGTCCATAAATCATACAAAGCCATAAATCATTATGATTGACAGTTTGACATATAGTATAGGATAATACTACTCTCGTGCTTCGGTGCCACACGCAATGAAGCACTACACGAGCGGCTGAGTTCATCAGGTGCACTCGCGTGTGCCATGAGGAGCATATCCTGACAATAAACTAACAATAATAGTGGATCCCAGCCACTGACAGTGATTGACAGGTGGCCTCATTTTGACAACTGGCAAGCAAAATAAAATAAATAAATTAAAATAAAACAGTCAATAAATTTTTTTTAATGACAAACAAGTAAATATTTTTATTCAGTCAGTTTTTATGCTCTGTATTCTGTTCACTACTAGACAGAATATTCTGCATGACAGAAATTATCATAGACTCTTATGTCTGATCTTCAGGTCCTCCTCACAGCAGGAAAACGGCGTTAGCTACTAAAATTGCAGAAGATTCCCAGTTTCATTTCATTGAGCTCTGCAGCCCTGATAACATGATCGGCTACTCAGAGACTTCAAAATGTCAAGCCTTCAAAAAGGTCTGTTATTATAATTACTAATATTTGCTCCTTTAATATTATATAAATATGCTCCTTTCAGTTCTTATTCAAGGAGCAGAAAGTGATTTAGGAATAATAAACATTAAATGTTTAACAAGTGATATTTATTTTTTTTAAAGTTAGAGAAAGAAAGGTGGAAAGAAAATGAGAATGTAAGAGCAAAAGTAGGATTTAAAAATGCGATTAAAAAAGAAAAGGGTATCTAGAATTAAAGTATGAAAAGTATCGATAGAAAATGATTTTTAATTTAGTTTGGCCTATGACAGCTTTTACATGCCTTTAATAAAAGATTGATCAATGAGGCTGCATATCTACAAAACATAGTATGAACAGAGAAGCACTTTAGTCTGGGCAGAAGTGGTCTGATCTCATACACCGTTATCTTAATCAGGTCCTCACTTTGTACATGGAAATATCAGACCATTCTTTACTCTGTGAGTGTGTGCACTTTACAACACAGATTTTTGATGATTCCTATAAGACATTGAGTATCTCCTGGGTGAGACTCACACCCACACTATGTGTTTTGTTTGCTAATTCATTGTGAAATTATGCATTATTATTAGTATCACACTGCCCTTTAATATTTATAACGTGTATGTGTGTGTATGGTGTGTATAATGTGTGTATGTATATGTGAATAATGTGTGCAGGGCCGTAAGCTCCTCCTAATGGGAACCACGAGTCATAAAGGTGCCATCCAGGAAATGGAGCTGTTTGACGCCTTCAGCACCACCATACACATCCCCAACATCGGCACCTTCGGCACCCAACATCGGCACCATACACATCCCCAACATTGGCACCATCGGCACCCAACATCGGCATGATACACATCCCCAACATCGGCATTAAGCCATTTTGACATAAATAATTGTAATAAAAGAAATGAATTAATAATAAAATAATAATAAATGAATGCCATGCCTGTTGTTACATATTAACTGGTTTCTCTGTTAGTCCATCTGTTTACACTGTTAATAATAATAATAATAACAATATTTATTATTATTATTATTACTATTATTATTATTTCTTTATTTTTTACATTATTTCTTTATTTTTCTTTATTTCAGAGGCATCAATGATGCTGTGGAGACCCTCAACAATGTTCAGGCAGCCATTAGTGAGTTCCTGAATCCTTTGGCCTGAGCCTGAGTCATTTTAAGGAGGATCCTCATGATGGTGAAGCATCTCTTAATGATGTTCCTGAAGCTACTGGCCACAGTAATGTGTTTATGTGTTAACCTGTTTCTGCATTTGAAACATTAACTGATATATTTGTCCCCATTGAGTTTACATTTGTGATATATACTAATAGTAATTATTAATATCTATAACCATAAATAATAACCATCTCCTTTGTATATCAACCAGCATGTTGTGAGGATTTTACTGAGATTAATTTATTCTTAATTTTTTTTTCGCAGAGAGAGCCATGGTACAGAATGCACCTTCAAACTCAGAGCATTTGCATACATGTGATCATGCACACAAATATGTATGTAAGCTATTCCAGCATATCCAGACACTTCACTTCTCAAATGATATACAGTATTTTTCAAGTGATGGCCAATTATAAGTCCCTATGAGAACAATAAGGTCTTTTTGTTACCACATGATCAGATTTCCTGATTACGATTGGCTGATCCAGGTCATGCCCACTGGAGGCGAGGTGAATACCTCATGCTACAAGGGTCTCGTTTTGGTGGACTGGCTCACATAAGTTCAACACACAGTGTTCTCCACACACACACACACACACACACACACACACTGCATCACTATCTCATTATTGCCATCTCTGGTCACTCTCCCTATCTGTCTCACTCTGTCTCCACAGTGTGTATCTGTGCGTTGGTGTGTATGATTGGTCTGTTGTTTACTCATTGCTGTGGGAATTACTTTGTGGTGATGTTTAATGATTACTTTGCTACACTGCCGCTTATCATCATCGTTGTTTTCCAGACCATCATCTGGGCCGTCGTCTGGTACCGTCGTCTGGGTGTATGGGGCAGACCAGTAACACAACAGTGTGTGTATTTGTGTATGTGTGTGTGTGTGTCTGATTTTATAGTTAATTATGTGTTGTATTTTTGCCCACAGATGCTGAATTAGTTGCAGTTGCTGATTGAGGTTTTGTTTGTGTGTGTGTGTGTGTGTGTGTGTGTGTGTTTGTGTCTTTGCACGGGTCCTGCAGGATATCAGACAGATGTTACATGTTATGCATTCATTTTATTATCTTATTAATTTTTGTAGTTATTAAATATATTATCAGTGTCCCATCACAGTTGCTATGTGGGTGTTTTTTTAACATTTTTATAACATTTGCTACCATCTGCTGTCGGATGATATTCAGTTATTATTTTACAATCACGTGCTGATCGAATGAAGTGGTGTCTGATTTCAGCAGCTTACATTTTTGATGATATATTGGGATCTTAGACAGAGCAACTCATATATGTTTATGGATAAATGTATAAATTCATATGTTTAATATTTATAACTGCAGTTTATATATTTCTGTAATGCTACTTTGTGACATTGTCCAATGTTAAAAGAGCTATACAAATTAAATTTTGTTTAATTAAATCAAATGGACTGCTTCTTGGATTTCCAGGAAATAAGAAGACCATTTTTATTCACATTAAAACAGTTTCTTATTGTGATTAGTCTGTCATTGAGATCTTACTCCCAGTCAGCTTCACTGTAAGCCACAAGTACTCATCACTTTTTCTGTAACACAGCTTGTGACTGTTTGTACCCTTTAAGTACCTCATGTGTTTAGCCCAAGATCCCTCGTTTTGAATTTTGCAGTCAACATTAGTTACTCAAGGATGTAAAGAAAGTAATCAGCAATAATCAGATCTTCCGCAGATTATCATTATTATTCCATTATTTTCAATTTGCTTGGTGTAAACACACAATGTCCTATATGTTCTATAATGTTCTGTATAAAACAATTTTCACATACTACCCCAATTCCAAAAAAGTTTGGATGTCGAGACATTTTGCTATTTCATGCAAAATATTGGCTCATTTTGAATTTCATGATAGCAACTCATCTCAAAAAAGTTGGGACAGGGCAATAAGAGGCTGGAAAAGTTAGTGGTACAAAAAAGCAACAGCTGGAGGAAAAATTTGCAACTAATTAGGTCAATTGGCACAAGGTCAGTAACATGACTGGGTATAAAAAGAGCATCTTAGAGTTGCAGTGTGTCTCAGAACTAAAGCTGGGCAGAGGATAACCAATCCCCCAAATACTGCGTCCACAAATAGTGGAGCAATTTAAGTAAAAACTTCCTCAGAGTAAAATTGCAAAGAGGTTGAATATATCATCATCTACAGTACATAATATAATAAAAAAATTCTGAGAATCTGGAGAAATCGCTGTGCATAAGGGACAAGGCCGAAAAACCATACTGGATGGCGGTGATCTTCGAGCCTTTAGGCAGTACTACATCACAAACAGGTGTGATAATGTAATGGACATCACAAAATGGTCTCATTAATATTTCCAGAAAACACTGTCAGTGAACACAAGTCGCCGTGCCATCCGCAGATGCCAGTTAAAACTATCAAAGAAGAAGCTGTATTTGAACATGGTCCAGAAGAACCAACGTCTTCTCTGGGTCAAAGCTCATTTAAAATGGACTGTGTCTGAGTGGAAAACTGTTTTTTGGTCAGACCAATATAAATTTGAAATTCTTTTCTAGAATCTTGGATCAGACAAGAATGGGACAACATTCCTCTCCCAAAACTCGAGCACCTGATCTCCTCAGCCCCCAGACATTTATAAACTGTTGTTAAAAGAAGAGGGGATGCCACACAGCGATAAACATGGCCTAGTTACAACTGTTTTGAGATGTGTTGTTGCCATGACTCTCATAATTACCTTATTTTTTCCTTAAAATGATAAATTATCTCAGTTTAAACGACATGACAATTTAAATGACATTTAAAGTTTAAATGTTCTGTTATGAATAAAATATGGATTTCCATATCATTGCACTTTGTTTTTATTTACAATTTGCACAGCATCCCAATTTTCTTGGAATAGAGGTTGTAGTTGATCATGTAACATTTTCTTTTGTAACTGCCATTTGATTCAAGGTGTGTACTGATGTAATGTCTGCAGTTGGAGAGAAAGTCTCCTTACAGTCTACTCCCATTACCTGAATATAACCTTTAGAAACATATCTGGCTTTGTATGTTTCATACATATCTGCATTGCTTTTTATCTCAAAAACCCATCTACATCTACTGCAGGTGTCATTTTGTTTGAGAGAATTCATTTCACCTTTCAGCATCAGTGATTTTCTTGAACTGATCGTCTCTATAAAGCTTTGTGGTACATTCTTTAGCTGTCCATCTATTTCAATGATGACTGTTTGGGAGGTTAGCTTGGACAAGTGTGTTTGTGGTCCACAAGGCCAGATTTGGATCGACAATGTCATCCACCTCAGTCACTAATACAGTTCCTTCCACAATTATTGGCACCCCTTTGAGAGATTAGTAAAAGGGTTAGAAATATCCAATGCCAATACATAATGTTCACAAAAATGTTTAGGGGTGCCAATAATTGTGGCACTTGTGTTTTTTTTTTTTAAGATTTGAGTTTTTTTTGTGGGATTTGTTTTACTCTGAATATTTTTTTTTAATTAAAAGTTGGATTTTTCTCATTTTTTCAGTTTAAGATGACTGGTTTGGTTTGACTTCACCAAAAGGTGTATTTTTAATAACCCTGGTCTGGGCTGCAATGTCTGTTCATGAGACCTTCAATATTCACTATAGACATAATTTTGAACAAGTGTACTTAAAGTTGTAGCGAAGCTGATTTATGCAATACACATTAAACAATATTGCTAATTTCTAAAATTATACTTAAAATAAAGTCAGAAAGTCATGTACACTTCAATCATATTTATTTAATTCTTTCAAAGTTCTAACCAGAATTTGTGAAAACATTTTAAAGCACATTTGTTAATTTACAAAAAACATTTAAATATGTTAGCAGGTGTATTTTGATACACTGAAATTTCCACCCATGTTTAAAGTGCACTTTATTTGTATTTAATGCACACTTCACATGTTATCACAGCCTGAAAATAGTGATAATAGTGATCTTCACTCAGTACATTGGTTCATTTAAAGATTTTTGCAAATTTGCTAATATCTGTAAAAAAAAAATAAATAAATAATAACTTTTTAAATAATTTTTTCTTCCTCTTTAAAGTGATTATTGTCAGGGCACTGGCGCCGTCGCGGCATGGTTGAAACACAAGCGCAGGGTCGAGAGACAGATGTAACAGCAGTACTGCGTTTATTAACATAACGGGCAAAGGTACATAAATGGCAGGCATTTGAGTAATCCAAAATACAGGCTGTGGTCAAGCGATCGGCAAACGGAGATACAGGGGGTAATCCAAAAACAGTAATCCAAAAACACAGAATGTAGAGTCAGAACACAGTAAGCAAACACGGGTATGAAAATGCTCAACTGACAACACGGTGACTAGTCTAATGCTTTGCAAAGTGGTAGCGAAAGTGAGAGTCCTTATAACACATGGCTAATCAGTCCATGAATGAGAGACACCTGCCTCTCTCTGATTGGCCTATTGACTGGGAGCAGGTGCTCACGGGAGCTGTAGTCCGTGTGATCTCCGTCCACTCGCAAAAGTGCGCATTTCCGCGACGGAGACAAAAAGCACGCCGCGTGCGTGGCCGAGATTTCACAGTGCGTTGTGCGTATGGTGGGAAGCAGGTCATGACAGAACCCCCCGAAGGCGCTACTCCCGGAGTGCCCAACAACATCGCTTCTTGGAGGTCCTGGCCTGTAGGGGCAGGCATATCACTGGGTGCTACAAGAGTTGAGCAGTGGCTTGAGCAGGCTCGGAGAGTTGCGCAGGAACAGGAGCAGGCTCGGAGAGTTGCGCTGAGACTTGAGCAGGCTTGGAGAGTTGCCCTGAGACTTGAACTGTGCCAGGAACTTGTGCTGTGACTTGAGCTGCGCTAGGGACTAGCGCTGTGACTTGAGCTGCGACAGGAACTTGCGCTGGCTCTGTGATCGTGGGATCAGATGCTGAGAATTGCGCAGGAACAGGCGCTGATATTTGCATGGGTACAGGTGCTGTGACCTTTTTAGGTACAGTCTCTGTGACCTCGGCGGGAACAGTGTCTGTGACCTTGGCGCGAACAGTCACTGAGGCTTGAGCTTTAACTATTACCGGAACTGGAACAGAAGCAGATTCCATGGTAGTGACAGGCCCTGTAGTCTGAACAGGTGCAGGAGCAGGAACTGGAACAGTCCTAGAGGTTTTACCTGGACCTGGAATGTGTTCAGTAGCTTGAGCTGGAATGGGTTCTGTGACAGAGAGGAACAGGCTTTGGGATTTGTACTGGAACAGACTCTGAGACGTGTATGGAAACCAGCTCTGAGACATGTATGGGAACAGGCTCTGAGACGGGCACTGGAATAGAAATTGAGACGTGTACAGGAACAGGCTCTGAGACGTATACGGGAACAGGCGTTGAGATCTGCAGTGAAACGGGCATTGAGATCTGTACTGGAACGGGTGCTGAGATGTGTACGTGAACAGTCTCCTTAACCCTGATATGAGCAGTCTCTATGGCCCGGAAGTGAACAGTCTCTGTGACCATGAAATGAGCAGTCTCTATGGCCATGAAGTGAGCAGTCTCCTGACCCTGACTGAAGAAGACTCTGGCTCTGTCCCGGTGACTTGAACAGGAATAAGCTCCATTTGAGTGACTGTGGCTTGAACTGGAGCGGAAATAGGAACAGGAACAGGCTTCATTTGATCAATATTGGCTTTAACTGGAGCGGGGCTAGGAACTGGCTCCCTGTGCGTGACTTTGGCTGAAACAGGAGTGAACTAGGAACTGGAACAGGCTCCCTGTAATCGACTTTGGCTGGTACAGGAGCAAAACTAGGAACCGGAACTGGAGCGAGCTCCGTGAGAGCGATTTTAGCTGAGACGGGAGCGAGCTCTGAGAGAGAGACTGTGACTTGAGTCCCTTCTGACCCTTATGGTGATCCATACTTGGGTTCAGGTTCAATTTGTGTCACATGCTCTGGCGAAGAGAGAACAGGAGCTTGGGTTCAGACGTGGTATATGTGACAGGCTCTGGATAAGGTGTTGCCCCGGTGCGGTTTTGGACTCGGGTATGGACTTGGACTTGGACTCTGTCTCTGGCGAGGACTTTGGCTCTGGTGTGAACTTGGGCATGGTAACCTCCTTTTCACAGACATTTGTGGGGGCTTAGGAGTGATAGCCTCTGCTTTGGCCACTAGAGGGAGCTCGGGAGCAGTTGCCTCATTCTTAGCCTGCGGACGGGGCTCTGGAGTGGTTGCCTCTTCTTTGGCCATTGGGGGGGGCTTAGGAGTAGTGGCCTCTTTTTCGGTTATTAGAGGGGGCTCGAGAGCAGTCGCCTTATTCTTTGCCTCTGGAGAGGGCTCTGGAGCGGTTGCCTCCATTTTGGTCTCTGGAGTGGGCTATAGAGCGTTTGCCTCCTGGCTAAAGGCATCATAAAACCACCCAAGTGCTTAACCAAAGCCTTATGGTTTTGTACATTTGGATGCTGCATGCTGATGAGGTTTTCCACATATCTGTGTGAAGGTGCAGTGAGCCAATGTATCATGCACTTAACCCAGATGGCATCTGAGGGCCTAGGCGCCATCATGCTCTCCCGAATGAGACAGCAGTGGAGCAGGAAGACGGTAGGAGTTTCGCTCACCCCATCGTATGGCTCTGGTGGTTCCATCTCCCACTGTTGAAGAAACAGGGACGGCATGGTGGTCATGCAGCTGCCCTGGATCCACGGTGACCCGTTGCGGCATGGTTGAAACACAAGTGCAGGGTCGAGAGACAGATGTAAGAGCAGTACTGCGTTTATTAACATAACGGGCAAAGGTACATAAACGGCAGGCAATAGAGTTATCCAAAGTACAGGCTGTGGTCGAATGATCTGCAAACAGAGATACAGGGGGTAATCCAAAAACAGTAATCCAAAAACACAGAACGTAGAGTCAGAACACAGTAAGCAAACACGGGTATGAAAACACTCAGCAGACAACGCAGTGGCTAGTTTAATGCTTCGCAAAGTGGTAGTGAAAGTGAGAGTCCTTTTAACACACGGCTAATAAGTCCATGAATGTAAGACACCTGCCTCCCTCTGATTGGCCTATTGGCTGGGAGCAGGTGCTCATGGGAGCTGTAGTCCGTATGATCTCCGTCCACTCACGGAAGTGTGCGTTTCAGTGACGGAGATAAAGAGCATGCCACTCGCATGGCTGAGATTTCACGGTGCGCTGTGCGTATGGTGGGGAGCAGGTCATGACAATTATTAATGTTATGTCTCAAATGTTTTAACAGTATAACTGTCTAATGCGTCAAGATGTGTACTAAACAGTTCTACTGGTATATTAAATAAAGGATCGTTTCATACCACCTTCGCAACAGCTTTAAATACACTCTTAATATTCTATATGTGCAATTTTAGTGAATTAAATTCACATCATTATCACAGCTTTGGTATATTAACTATACTTTAAGCTGGGTCAGAAAGCCTGATAAAAGTATATTATATATTGGGCCTGCTGAAGTATGTTAACAGGATAGTATTATTTGCACAAATGGCAACATGTCAACGGTAACCAGCAAAATTACCCTGGCATAAAACAGAGGCCTTGCTGATTCGCGTCTATTGAGGTTTTAGTGGTAGTCTCACAAACATGCAGACTTGAATGAAGAGCATGTGCATGCAAAATGATTAAAAAAGAGTCAAAGATGAAAAGGCAACAGGACTGAGAGTTCAACAGCTTCACACAGCCGTCAAACAGAGCAAAAGTGCATTCTTTCACTCTGCATGATTTCCAGCAACCAAAAACTCTTTAAAATACAATATTCATGATGGTGCAGACTGGTGTGTATTTAAGAGTTACAACATATTTAAGCATCTTTAATGCATCAACCAGCTAATACCTTACCTGCCATGACTGGGTTGTTAGTTCCTATTTGGTACTAATAAAATAATTCAGTTTCTTAGTTTAATTTAGTTTAGCTATTTATTTTCAAGTAGAATAACAGGTTGTTATAAACATATAAAATGTGAGAGAAAAATTTAAGGAAAATACTATTATTTCCTCGTGTCTGCACTAAGATGAGATTTCAGCTGAGAACACACACAATTAGACCAACAGTACATTCTTTATGCACATGTTAATTTATCACCATGAAAATAGCAGAGCATAAATATGAAATTGTCTGGAGCCCAACCAAAATAGCAGCAGATATGTACACCCTGTTCCAAATTATTATGCAAATTCTATTTAAGTGCCACAAAAATTAGATTTCTTGGTTTTCAAATAAACTCATGGATGGCATTGTGTGTCCGGGCTCTTTGGATCACTGGAA
>JAQQZR010001956.1:0-10151 GCA_030068235.1 Notoglanidium macrostoma
AACAGCATGGCTTCGTTGGAGAAGAGTCCGGGTGCTGAATTGGCCTGCCTGCAGTCCAGATCTTTCACCTATAGAGAGCATTTGGTGCATGTTAAACGAAAAATATCATTCAAGAATGGGACCAAATCCCAACACCTAAGCTCCAGAAACTCATAACCTTGATGCTCAGATGTCTTGAAACGGTTTTGAAAAGAAGAGGAGATGCTACACCATTGTAAATTTTGAGACCTGTAGCAAGCATCAAATTTGAAATGAGCACATTTTCTGCATAAAATTGTAACATTTCTCAGTTTGAGCATTTGTTATCTATGTTCTGTTGTGAAAAAAATATTGGCTCATGTGATTTGAAAGTCTTTTGGTTTTCATTTTATTCAAATTTAAAGAATGTCCCAACTTTTCTGGAATTCAGGTTGTACCAGGCTTGCAGTTTGTAACATTAACTGCATAGTGCAAAAATATTTTATCTACTTGCTAGTCCAAAAGGTATGTCTTTTGATCTACATTTATGACAAAAGATCAAATCAAGAAATGGCCGGTATTGTATATTTAGTTAGTTTGTAAAACTGTTACTCCTCCTTAAACATGCATTTCTCTACACAGAAGACATACACTGATTGGCCTTAACATTAAAACCACTGACAAGGGGTAGGATGTATTAGGCAGCAAGTGAACAGTCAGTTCTCAAAGTTGGTGTGTTGGAAGCAGGAAAAATGGGTAAGCCTAAAGATGTGACTTTGACAAGGGCCAAATTGTGAGGCTAAATAACTCGGTCAGAGCATGTCCAAAATGGCAGTTCTTATGTATGTAGAGGTTAGTACCTACCAAAAGTGGTCCAATGAAGGAAAACCATGGGAGCAATGGAAGAAGGTGACATAGTTCAATGAATCAAATTTTCTTTTACATAATTTGGATGGCCGCGTGGTTTGTGTTTTTACCTGGGGAAAAGGTGGCACCAGGATGTACTATGGGATGAAGACTAGCCAGGAGAGGCAGATTGGTGCTCTGGGTAATGTTCTGCTGGGAAACCTTGGGTCCTGGCATTCATGGATGTTACTTTCACACGTTTTACCTACTTAAACATTGTTTAAGTACACCCCTTTGTGGCAACAGTATTTCCTAATGGCAATGGCCTCTTTAAGCAGGATAATGCATCCTGCCACATTGTGAAAATTGATCAGGAATGGTTTGAGGAACATGACAGTGTTCAGGGTGTTGAATTGGCCTTCAAATTCCCCAGATCTCAGTCCAGTCCACATCTGTTTGATGTGTTGGACAAACAAGTCCGGTCCATGGAGGCCCCACCTCACAACCTAGAGAACTTAAAGATCTGCTGCTAAGTTTTTGGTGCCAGATACCACAGCAGACCTTCTGTAGCCTTGTGAAGTCCATGCCTCGATGGGTCAGAGTTGTTTCGGCTGCACAAGGGGGACTTAAAACAATATTATGCAGGTAGATTTAATGTTATGGCTGATCGATGTATTGCCTCATTGTAAGAGGGCATAATCCAGTAACACAAGCAGTGTGCAGCATCTAAGAAGCCCTTTAAATTTAAACACTGTTATTAATTGTAGTTACCAAAACCCATTCTCTTAATGACCCTGTCTTTTGCCCTCAGATTATTATCTGCGGAAGGCAGGTGATATGTAGCTACTTGAGTGAGGTGATCGAGGTGCAATTGGTACAGCACTGCATTGGGCTGGATGGCCAGGTGCAGATGCGAAAGCTGGAGTCTTCTGTTGATCCAGAGAGCAAGTTACCTTCGTATGTGCTGGAGGACTCTGAGGTGACTGGTCTCTGTGTGCGTCAACAAAAAGACCAGGAGTGGTCCCAGGATGTTTTTCTTAAACGTACTTACGGAAGCAACAGCTGTGTGCTCCAGGTATGTAATTATGATGATGGATTGATGTCAAAAATAATAAAGTTTGAGCAATAAAGGGAAATTGTTTATTCATAGCCCAACACATTATTAGGCTACATTCACATAATAATCTTTAGTTCTCTCTTTTTTTTTATTATTATTATTTATTTATTTATTATTATTTTTTTTTTTTTTTTTTGCCCTAATCCATTCTTTTTGACATGTAATGACATTGTATGATGAAAATATACACTCACTGTATGATGGAAATATATACTCACTGTGTAATTGTGATGCTCATATTAAGTTCCTCATAGGGTCTTGGCTACACAGTTGCATTTTTTGATTGTTATACACAGTTATAGAAGGGAATTTATTTATAATCTCACTACCCAGTGTCACTCAGATGAGGATGGGTTCCCTTTTTGAGTCTGGTTCCTCTCAAGGTTACTTCTTCATATTGTCTCAGGAAGTTTTTTCCTTGCCTCCGTCGCCTCTGACTTGCTTATACAGAATAAATTTGTAAATGTAAAATTTATATCTGGAATTTATATATTTCTGCGAAGCTACTTTGTGTTTATAATGAAGTGCTCAGTGTACAATGATAATTACTATTTAAATATTTACTGATGAAAAACAGGGAAAAAATCTTTGTCAGTGTTATTGTATATTGGAGGAAGTGGAAAACCTGTAAAATATCTTTAAAGAGACTTCTTTTACTATGTTAATTAAGAATTTCTGTTTCACCTTTCCTAACCATCAGGGTCTGAACGTTAACACCTTAATCACATGCTGAAACCTTACGACAAAGTCACATGTTGACCATATGACATTGTATTTTACTATAAAATGCCCTTGCCAGTGGCTGTAGAGAACCTTGGCAGTCATCCAATGCGCATAGAATATGACTTCCACACTCGTACCACTGAGAGGGACAATGTTAATCTTTTGGAATCTGGAAAAGGTGACACCAAGGTTGCAGCTGCACAGAAATCCTGAGGCAACATGACACAACACTTATGCCCTGCCCATGAATAGTAAATACTCCTTGTACAGTGGCATGGTACTGTGGGGGGAATGGTCTGGCCTGTGACTCAATGTTATTACGTCCACCACCCAGTGTATAACCATTTAGTTAGTCAAAAAAGCTCTGCTTTGGGTCACTTCCTGTAGAATGAAATTGGCTCCAGTCAAGCACAATTCACAGAGTATGGTTAGGCATTGCAAAATGTAGTGGTAAACTTCAATTTTCTTACTTTACCAGCACCAAAGCACGCCCAGACCATGACATTTCCATCAGCATCCTGGAGTCACCTCTTCACTCTTCAAGATGAGTTTAATAAAGCTGCTAGCTGAGGACCTGTGAGACATCTGTTTCTCAAACTAGAGACTCTGATATATTTATTCTCCTTCACAGTTGTGTGCAGTGCCTCCCCCTTCTTTTCCTGTCCTGCTTAGAGCCAGGGGAATTTTGTACATGGAGTGCTTTTATGCTGTACATTGAAGACAATTGGGTTTCAAAAGATGAGAGACAATAAATCAGAATTTCAACTTTAATTTCCTGATATTTACATCTAAAGGTGTTAAATGACTTGGTACATGGCACCTTTAGTTGCAGACCATCCCCCCTTTCTAGGTTAGCAAATGTATTGGAACAGTTTGTATTAAAATAATTATCCCTTGTTCAAAATAACTACATCAAGCCGGTAACCGACTGACATGATGCATTCTTCTTTTGTGATGTTTTTCAGGCTTGTATCACAGCTTCTTTCTGTTGTTGTTTGTTTTGGGGTTTTCTCCCTTCTGTCTCCTCTTCATGAAGTGAAATGTATGCTTAATTGGGTTAAGGTGTGGTGATTGACTGACTTGACTAGTCTAAAGTCTTCAACTTTATCTTTGTTGTGTTAGCACTGTTTTGGATCCTTATCTTTCAGACTGATGAAGTTCCTCCCTCTGTAAATTGGCAGACTTTTTACAGACTTCTGCATTAATTTTGCTGCAGCGATCATAAGTTACATCATCAATAAAGATTAGTGAGCCCATTTCGGAAGCAGCCATGCAAGCCTAAACCATGACACTACCTTCACTGTGCTTGACAGATTAGCTCATATGTTTTGGATCATGAGCAGATCTTTTCTCTCTCATACTTTGGCCTATCCATCATTTTAGTAAAGGTATAACTTGATTCCAGACCTTTTGTGACTTATCTTTGTATTGCTTTGTAAATTCTAATCTGGCCTTCCAAATCTTACTGCTGATGAGTTTGTATCTCATGGTTCGACCTTCATGTCTGCTCTTGAAGATGTCTTCAAAAAGTAGTGGATTGTGAAAACTTCGCCCCTGCCCTGTAGAGGTTTTTGATATCATTCAACCATTGGATTTGGGGTTTTCTTCACAGCACAGTATTTGTCCTCTACTACTGTTTTTTTTTTTTTTTTTTTTTTTTTTTTTTTCAGTTCAAAGTCTGGTTGTTAGCACACCGATGGTTTCTTTATTTTTTATTCTTTATTTTTATCAATTTTCTCTCTTTTAATAGCTTTAAAATGGCTTACTTACTACCATGCCTGGCAGTTCAGCGTGATGAAATAGAAATCTGTTTGTGGGTCAATTCAATTCATTTTTATTTGTATAGCACTTTCAACAATTGATGTTGTCACGAAGCAGCTTCTCAGAAGTATATAAATTCTGGTTATCAATTTATGAATCTATAAATTTATCCATATATATATATATATTATCTCCCCAATGCGCAAGCCTGTGGCAATGGTGATACTGGATAGTGTGATTACAACTAACTCACTTCTGTAAGTGTGTTACATGGTCAAAAAAGTACAGTTGTTTGGCACATAGTTCAATATACTGTAGTTTTAACATAATTCTGTTCTTTCAACTAATTCACTGATGGACATTTGAGTGCAAGACTGTTTGTGGTAATTTAAGCCATTGTACCAGTACCGCTCATGTCAGCAGCAGTCCAATGCCATCTTCACATTTCTAGGTGTTTGTTAGGAAGTTCATATGGGGTGATGGCGACAGCATCCAAACATCCTAGTTTAATAAAACACTCGATACCTGAGAATGCTCCAGATCTGCTTGTTTCCTAATAAAAGGCTATTAACAAAAGGCTTGATTAAACACATGTTTTCAGCCTACACTTAAATACTGAACACTAAATGGAAGACTGCTCCATAACTGAGGGGCTTTATAAGAGAAAGATCTGCCCCCTGCTGTAGCCATCACTAATCAAGGTGCCAACAAATAGCCTGCACCTTTTGATCTTAGTAGGCTTGGGGGATCATAATAGACCAGAAGTTCAGTCAGGTACTGTGGCACAAAACCATTCAGTGCTTTACAGTTATAATAAAAGTTTAATCAATATGAAATTTGATTGGGAGCATGTGCAGTGTAGATAAAATAGGGTGGTGGACTCATATCTTCTTGTTCTAAAAAGGACTCTCACTGCTGAATTCTGGACATCATGCAGTGACATCTTTCTAAGACAAAAGAAGGCTATCCTAGTAATATCTACAGGAGCTTCAAATGACACACTGGAGTCAATAATCACACCAAGGTCTTTTACTTTTGCACATGGTGAAACAGAAAGGCCATCCAGAGTCTTATCAGAATTAAGTAGCAGGAGGTTAATAAGCACCCACTGTGTAATGTCCTTTGCACAGTCCTTAATTTCATTAAGCTAGTGTCTCTCATCTGGCTTTGCTGAAACATGCAACTGTGTGTCATCAGCATAGCAGTGGAAGCTAATGCCATGTTTATGAATAATATTACCCGGAGGTAGCATATATAAAGCAAAAAGCAGTGGGCCTAAAACAGAACCTTGCGATACACTAAACTGTACCTTACTGTGACACCATTTATATCAACAAACTGATATTGATCAGTCAATTAAGACACTAACACTTCCCTTCAAACTGTCATCACTTCCCACTTCCAAAGACTTCCCTTAACTGCAACAAACTTTTATATCAAGGAGAATAGTATGGACAGTGGTATCAAAATGTCATTAATTCAAGTAACACATGCAAGGAGATACAAACCTGATCAGAGGCCAGTAGTAGGTCATTTACCACTTTAGCTGTGCTATGGTAAGGTCTAAATCCTGTCTGATACATTTCATGAATGCTATTGCTATGTAGGTACGAGTATAATTGCTGTGCTACAGCCTTTTCAAGGATCTTGGAAATAAATGGGAGTTTGGATTGTGGCCTATAGTTAGACAGCTGATTGGGGTTGAGATCAGATTTTCTTTTTTTAATAAGGAGTTTGATTTGCTAATTTAAAGGGTTTAGGTACATAGCCAAAGCTAAGGCAAGAGTTGATTATTTTTAGAATAGTTTTGATTGTTCTGGTATTATCTTTTTGAGGAAACATGCATGTAAAGGATCTAATATACAGCTTAATGATTTTGATGAGGAAATTAGTGGAATTAGTTCAGTCTTTCGAAGGGGGGTATAACATTCTAATGGCTGATCCTATATAATTATATAGTTGGCTACAGAGTTAGTTATCAAATTGTCTGGCTTTAAATTCATAGTCTGTATTTATCATTAAAAGGCACATCATATCATAGATATTATCAAGATATAATTCAAGCAATATCAGTCTACTGTAATAACACTACCAAGTCTGTTTTTTATTTACAAATAAAGAATATTAATATTGTTCTGGTTTTGTAATGTTGTCAGCCTAGTCAAAAAAGATAGAATGCATACTTGCTACCAGTAAGTCACCTGGAGGGTTTTTGCATAATGCCAGGAGGATAAAATTATGTATGTTTGATGCACAAAAAAAAAAGTTTTTCCTTTCATGTGTTGCTTTTCTCACTGTAGTTCCCATCTTCTACTGGCTCCTTGGTGTCTGTGTGTTGCACAACAATAACTCTGGAGCCCAATTCTCATATGCAGCAGAGAGTGGTGAGTATATTTATACATACACACTAGTGATATTACCAAGTATGAACACATTTTCCAGAATGAGCAGATATTGTCTTCTAAAGTGATATAAATACAGATACTAATAGAAGCATTGTTCATTTTTTTTCTTCTTTTTTTTTTGAAAGCTTGCCAGAAAGGGTCACAGGGAATCTAGTTAAGACTAGACATGTGAATATCAGGCCTGGGAGCAGCGAATGAGATCAGAATTGAGAGGGAGATTTGAGCATGAGCAAGCTTTCAGGACAGAACCCAGGGTTGCAGTGGTTCAAGTTAAACTAGTTTAATTATATTTTGAGAATTAGAACCTAAATTTGGTAGAGAACATTGCAGACAATATTGCAAAAATAATCACTGGATTAAAAAAAATTGTTCTGCTCACTTCTACAGTTGTGTTTGTGAGCTTATTAGAATTTTCTATATTTCTGCAGAACTATGACCTAAAATATAATCACATTTTCACACAAGACCTATAAGTAGATAAAGAGAATTAAACAAATGAAAAAAAGACATTGGGGAAAAATTATTGGAGAAAACTTTTAATCAATGAGATGACAATCAGGTGTAAGTGGGCACCCTATTTTATTTTTAAAAAGAGGCATCTATCAAAGTCTGCTCTTTTCAACACATAGCTGTAGAAGTGTAGCGTGGCATGAACAAAGGAGATTTCTGAGGACCTGAGAAAAAAAAGGTGTTGATGCTCATTAGGCTGAACTTTACCAATGTACAGTCAGACAAATGGAGTAAATACAATACCATTGTTACCTTCCCCAGGAGTGGTCAACCAACAAAGATCACTCCAACTGCAAGGCATTTAATTGACTGTGAGGTTACAGAAGAACCCAGTGTAACTTCTAAGCCACTGAAGAGGCCTCTCTCATTGGATAATGTTAATGTTCACAAGCATCAGGAGAACACTGAACAACGTGTGCATGGCAGGGTTGCAAGGAGAAATTGTCAGTAAGAGAAAGGAAAACACTGCATGTGCATATGAACATGGGGGTGGTAGCATCATGGTTTGGGCCTGCTTTGCTGCATATGGACCAGGACAGTTTATCTTTAATGTACAATGAATTCTGAATTGTACCCAGGGTTGGAGAGTTACTTTAAAAATGTATTCCGATGCAATTACTGATTACCTGCTAAAAAATGTAGTCAGTTGTTTAATCTAATTACCACAAAATTAATGTAATATAACTGATTACTTTCCGTTAATTTTGGATTATCTCTGTACCAAATATGTGGATGATGACGGCATTTTCTCAGCTGGAGGGCATAATTTGCACTGTACTGTGATGTTGTTCCCCTTTTTTTGCTTTAAAAACAAAATAATGGCCAAATTTCCACCCAGTGAACACATTTTTTCACTACAGGCCATGATAATGAATTGGTGACAAAGATTAGCTTTGATTTCACTCGAAACCAGAGTGGTGATGTGAGACTCGTGTGCACGTGTACATGTAGTATTTCATTCTAGTAGTATATTTATGGCTGCAACTACCAATTATTATTTTTTTATAATTATTTTTAGGTTGTTAATTGAATAATCTTTCCTTGATTATTCAAATTATTATTATTATTTTTAAAAATATGTATTCAAAAGATGTTTATTTAAAATATTTATTTGCAGAATTTTAAGCAGCATTACTACAGAACCTTTTCTTAACTGGGCTTAATTAAAAAGCAGTTCACTAATTATAACATAATCTGTCACAGCATGAGAATATTATGAAATGCTCATGTCAATCAAATGAGCGATGATACTCATTCAGTATATGCATTATATATAAATGTTTCTGAATATACACTAAGACTAACTCAAGGTGACAGGATGTAGCCTACAGGGTTTACTGATTATCACTTTTTTTAATCACTTTCCACACATTTTGCAGCCATGTGTATGTATTTCAAGCCATGATTTGTTCAAATTTCAAACAGACAAATTCAGAATAAAGATAAAATAAATATTAGCTGCCTGTTTCACTCACTGAAACTCTGCGATGCTAAGTTTATTCTGCTTCCTGTGTGCACACATAAGGCGAATAATTTTCATTGTGTGGAATTGACTCCAAAAATTTGCATTTGACTTAGTTTTCAATGCCTGAGATTATTGAATCGATTCTTTTTGGTATTGACTTGTGAACCGAAAGCAGGGTCGGAAAAATATCAGGTTGGAAAAAATAGGCTAGTTTTTTTTTTAAGCTAATTGATTCAAACAGCTTCACCACTTGCTGTTTAATAAAACATAACAAAGCTGTTCTGGATGGCTCAAGCAGGAACATCAGGCTTCTCACTTTTCCACAAATGATAATAATAATATTAGTCACATTAAAATACAAGTTATGTCATGAGGCCAGCAGGGTAGTGTACTTTAAGAATTCCATACTGTAGAGAAAGTCCTCATGATGTATCTGCTGCTCCTTCTCACTCAAATGTTTTTATATGAATTGACATGGCATGAATGCAGTGTGCTTCTTAATGCAGTTCAACTTATAATGAAATTATTGGCAATTATTTTTATAATTGATGTCTATTGATTAGTTGTTGCAGCCCTTATGCATTTTCATAAAACTGTAATCATGTAAATAATCCCTTTTTTTTTTTTTTTACTAAATGTATCAGTAATCTGGTGTACAGGACAGATTTACAGTTACTGGAAACATTTAGTTGCAGTTATTGTATCAGTTATTGTATTAGTTGTAGTTAGTGTTACACTAGAGGGTCACACCAGATAGAAAAGCAAAGGTTAACATACTTTCACATCATTTTTTGGATATGTTTGGAAAATTTTCCTCAGTAAATAAATGAGAGAGAATAATATTTTTGTCTCACTTGTTTAATTGGGCTTTCTTTGTCTACCTTTAGTACATGTGTGAAAGTCTGATTGTTTTACGTCATATTTATGCAAAAATATAGAATATTAGATATAGAATAAATATTTCTGAAGGGTTCACAACCTTTCAAGCACCACTGTATAGTTGATGCCAGAGATGTAGTGGAGGTTAAGGAACTGTCATACGTACCTCTATTTGTTCCTTCAGTGTTTTCCAGTGTTTCTGGGGGCCCTAGTGGCATGGTCTGTTTTTTTTTTTTTTTCTCAAAAATAAACTATTCTTGTTTATTCTACATCCTTTTTGGTTTTAAATCAGAATACAGATACCTATATGGGTATTTGGGGCACTATACAGAAACAGATAGGTGCATTTGCATTCCATCCCAAATACAGGGAGTGCAGAATTATTAGGCAAGTTGTATTTTTGAGGAATTATTTTATTATTGAACAACAACCATGGTCTCAATGAACCCAAAAAACTCATTAATATCAAAGCTGAATATTTTTGGAA
>JAQQZR010001957.1:0-10146 GCA_030068235.1 Notoglanidium macrostoma
ACCCCGCCTCTCGCCCCAAGATGCTGGGATTGGCTCCAGCTTCCCCGCCACCCAGACGGATAAAGCGCTGTAGATAAAGGATGGATGGATAAATGAGACGTTCTTGCATGTTCATGTCAAAACAATATGAAGCTACTTAATGTTTATATTAATTCTACTCTGCCTAGCAACTTTAAAGGTGCTTCTACAAGTGTTTATCCACCTCTTGCATTTCTGTTCTGTCACGTCAGCCTGCGGTGGTCAGCCGAGAAAGTTCCACAGACTGCACTACGCCAGAAATTGAGAAGAATGATGGAATTCCTGCTATATTACCCAGAACTACTTTACAGAAAGGTACAAACAAACATGTTCAGATAACGAAGGCGGTGTTTTAACTTCTGCACTAATGTTTTACAGAATATAGATAAATGATTTTGTTGATGTTTGAATGTTTTATATGCAGAACATGATTCTTCTTTTTCTATTTCTTCTTCTTCTTCTTGACTAGAAATGAATAAGGTTTCATCAGCAGTGATGTGTTTTGTGTGTGTAACAATGGTTACATTAATTGGTTAACATTGAAGGTCCTCAGAAGGATAGTAAGACAAACATGATTGTGTGTTTGTCTTAAAAAACAAGATTAATAGAAAACAACAATTATTACTGTAATTAAATATAAAAGAACAAAAAGTTAATATTTCACCAATATTTTATTTATCAACCATGCTAATAAGAAACAGTCAGCATTTAGTTAGCAATAAATCTTCAATCTTGTGTCTGTCTGTGTGTGTGTGTGTGTGTGTGTGTGTTTTCCCACTTCCAGCAGTCAGTAGAGGCCGCAGTCTGGAGGACGTGTGTGTAAACCAGGCAGATGATGACGACGCTCATGACTATGAATACATCGACGAAGATGAACTGGAGAACATCAGGAGGCAGTTCAACGAACAGTCCATTAGCATTTCTGCTAAAGCTAAACCGAGTAACACGATATAGTCATATAATTATTACACTATATGGTTAAGAAAATTAGTTAAAGAATAAAATCAAGAAAAAAACTACCTGGAAATGTTCATGTTTATGCTTTTAAGAGGATAACATCATAGAGATAATCATTTATGATAATCGTAACACAATATTAGCACGCTAGCAGGTTTAACATTGAATTAGCATATGACGCAAATATACACTATGCCAATAAAAAATAAGAATGTATTGAGAGCTCTAAAGTGATTGCTATTTCATTTTTTAACTCAGCCAGCACACAAATGCTTCTTCTTCTTCTTCTTCTTCTTCTTCTTCTTCTTCTTTTTAATGATGAAAAAATATAATAATAACTTTAGTGTTCCATCAGGTGGCAGATGAAGCCAAAATATAAAGATTTAACAATGGGAAATACAGCCTAATGGTACATTTAAAAGTGAAAAACAATTACCTTTTAATTATGTTACCAGTCTAATAACTATTTTGGGTTTCACTTGTAGGAAACAGCCACTAGAGGGAACTCAAAACTCATGTTCTTATTGCTTCTCGGCGTGCTCGCCTTCCACAGGCATCTCCCTCCTTCACCATGACAAATATTAATCACAACAGGTGATTAGATTTTGATGGAAGGACAAACAGCATTCCAAAAGCATTTAAAAGAGCACTTTTTAGAACGGATCAATGAAAAACAGTGAAATCAACGAGAAACGAACAGACCAGTCAGAACAAATAAACCAGAACACAACATGCCAGAGAAGACAGAACAGATCAAGGTGACCAGATCAAAAGAGAAATTACCAAATCAAAGTGATCAAACCAAAGAGAATGGGCCAAATCAAAGAGACACCAGATCAAAGAGAATTGACCAAATAGATCAAAAGAAAACATATAAAACAGAACAGATCAAAGTGAACTGACCAAATCAAAGGCAACAGAGCAGACCAAAGAGAATAGATCAAAGAGAACAGATCAAATCAAATAAGAAAGCTCAAAGGTAACTGACCAAATCAAAGAGAAAAGAACTGACCAACTCAAAGAGACCAGATCAGAGGGACCTGACCAGACCAAAGAGAACAGATCAAAGAGAAGAGAACAGCTCGAATCAAAGAGACCAGACAAAAGTTAACTGACCAAATTGAAGACATAAGAAGACATAAGACACATGAAAACAAAATAGTCCAAACAATAGAACAAAAAAGATAAAATTATAAACAAATCGAAGGAAATAAATCAAAGAGAAATTACCAAATCAGAGATCAGATCAAACAGAACTGATCACATCAAAGAGATCAGATAAAAAAAGAATATAAAAAGTCAAAGATAACTGGTCAGAGAACACAAGAGATCAAAGACAGCAGGTCAAAGATAACTGACCAAATTAAAGAGAACTGATGAAAGGGAACTGACCAAATCAGATAGAGCAGATCAGACAGAACAGATGAAAAGGACAGATCAAACCTGACAGAAAAAAATGAAACAGGACTGATCAAAATAATTGTATCACCTATTTCCAGCTCACATGATTATTGACGTTTTATTTTCAGTCTTTATAATATATATATATATAATATATATAAGATATAAAGATCTATATTTATATAATATAGATAATAGTTTGTGACTCTTTATTATTAACATCTGAAAATTGACTCTATTCTTTATGTTATTGGTTGGACTGCTCTCAACCAATCAAAATGCTGTAATGAATTCAACAATAATGAGGAACAGTGTCATGTTTTATTGGAGAAATATAACAATATTGTTTATCCAAAACCAACATGAGTCATCAAACTGAAAGATTAAATCTGTCTCTGAAATATTACGGCTGTGATCGATGCATGGGTTATAGATTTAATAACCTGAGCGATGGTCTGTGTGTAAATAAGTTTCAGACACAGTGTACACACGCCATCTGTTTGTCTCTGTATAAAAGGCAGTGACATACTGATGACTTATTTACGTCTTTTTTTATATGACATTATTATTCGGTTTTATTTATTTTATTTAGAAAAAAAAAGTGCTGTCTTTTCATAAAAAAAAAGAACAAAAATAAACCAAAATGTCCGTGGGGCTACCTTCCTGTTTTACGTTTACAAAAATCAGCCATTTTTATATATTTTATTTATACTTCAACACTTCCTCTGTTCTTCTCAATTTAAAATGACCTTGAACATTGTCTCTGTCCTAGAAGTAAGATTTTTAACGTTGCATTTTCAATTTCAGTACAAAAAATAGCAGGAAACATTTCAAATTGCAACCAAATGGGGCCTTTTTTAATGTATTTTTTAGATATTTTCTAACAAAGAGGTTAATACAGAGAGACACAAGGATGTCTGACACATCCATAACAAGTCCCTCTGCTCATAGGTGTGAAAAAAATATCACACGACATTAACGAGATGCACATCACTGTGTGTTTGTGTGTGTGTCTGCATCACTCTTTTATCTTATTAAGGTTGAATACATTTCACTGTGGCTGCTGCAGAGCACACAAATATAGATACAAATAAAATACACAATATATATAGATGAAACATGAAACTATATATGAAGCATAATTGGATGTTTTAAAGCATTAAATTAGATTCTACAATAAAACACTATTCTACATCCATGAGCATTCACTCTGAAAACCTCTTGCATAATTTAATGAATTTTAAATAATATATAACAGCAATAATGGGAGAAAATATTACTTAAATGCATTAAAGTGTAGAAATGTCCCGGTTAAAGTTATGCCTTTGTGATGAATGTAAACAAAATATCTACTCACGCTATTATTAAAATTGTCCACTTAAATTTGTGTCTTTTTGAGGAGATGTATTATTTTGTTTGTTACATATTTCAGTGAAGATCTTAAGTCGTAATACCACTGAACTCTCTATAAACCTATAAGACAGACATCATGACCTTTGAGCTTTATCACAGAAGCAGCCAGAGCTGATTAAATAACCGCACACTTCATTCTTGACAGCAGTGAGATGCCAAAAACAATCACTGGCTTTCTTTTGTAGCTGTAAGGACCTGCTTGTCATGGCGCACGCGAGTACGCCCGATGGACTCAGCCGCTCGCGTAGTGCTTCTGATGTCTCCGTTGTGCATGGCGCAGAAGCACGCACACGACAATCATGCCGTGTATAAAAGGACTCTCGGTTGCGCTTCGTTTTTGTGAAGCATTAGTCTAGCCTTTTGTGAACTCTATTGCCGAGCCTTTGATTCCCGTGTTTCTGTTTCTCATGTTTTGGACTCTGCTCTTTGTTCTTTGATCAGAGTCCAAGTCTGTTCCTGTTCCAAGTTCCGCTCCCATTTCAGTAGAAGTCGCTCATAGGGAGCCTGTTCCAGTTCCTAGTTCAAATCCTGCTCCAGTGAAAGCCAAAGTCACTCACGAGGAGTTGATTCTTGTTTCTGCTCCAGTTCAAGCCACAATTGCTCACATGGAGCTTATTCCTGTCGAAGTCACCGGGCCAGAGCCAGAGCTCTCTCCTACCATGGCCACTGTTCACGCCAAGGCCAAGGAGACTGTTCACGCCAAGGCCAAGGAGACTGTTCACGCCAAGGCCAAAGAGACTGATCATGCCAAGGCCACAGAGACTGTTCACGCCATGGCCACTGAGACTGTTCTCTTACACGTCTCAGTGCCTGTTCCAGTGAGAGCACAAGTCACAGAGTCTGTTCCAGTGAGAGCACAAGTCACAGAGCCTGTTCCTGTCCCAGCTACAGAGTAATTGGATCCATGGACAATCATGCCGTGTTTAAAAGGACTCTCAGTTGAGCTTCGTGTTCGCGAAGCATTAGTCTAGCCTTTTGTGAACGCTATTGTCGAGCCTTTGATTCCCATGTTTCTGTTTCTCGTGTTTTGGACTCTGCTCTTTGCTCTTTGATTATTGTTTGTTTGGATAGCCTATGACACTCTGTTTGCCGATCAACTGGCCTATTTCTGATACTGGAGTATTCTTTTGCCTGCCGTTTCTGTACCTCTGCCTGTGTGTGAGTCAATAAACTCAATGATTTTTACAATGGCGTCTCCTCACCTGTGCATATGTCCAGCCAAACCCAGCACACGTGACAGTAGCATCTTCACCTGCAGACTTTGAAAAGATGTGATGTGTGAGACATCTGTCTGTAGGGGAAAATGAGTTTAAACAATAATACAGAATTATTACATAACCCAAATTTTCTATTAACCCAGCAAAATAGTTTGACGGGTTTATTGTATCAATAATGCAGTGAAACTCTTCTGAATAAAGAGAGTCTTGATCTGATTGAAGGGAAAGATAGATAATTTCAGACAAAGCACTGAAATTTGCATCCAGCTTTAAGCTAAACATCTCATGAGTCTAGCATCTTTCCCAGAATGGTGAATATTGATGTGTGGACAAGGATGCCATTTAGTCTGAAATCTTCATTCATAAAAGTGTCAGTGGTGTTTAAAACAAAGGCATCTCTGAGTCAGCAATTTTGAGTCCACTCAGATAAAAAGCATGGCAAGTATCTTGTGTGGTTGAGTTTTCCCCTACATCATTGTCCTTTCTTTCTCTGCAAAAGATATATTTTCACTCCAGTAAACATAACCCTCATTGAGTGTTCATGGGTTGTTTAAATTTTTTTTAAGGCTGTCAATTAAACATCATGGGTTTGTACTAAACAAAAGCTGATTTATACTTCTACTGTGAAGCCTGTGGCTATGCAGCTTCGCCGTCAGAGAGAAGCAAGTGCTCCGCCCTTCCGAGTAAATGGGCAATTCAGGACAATCCATCATCCAACCCATTCCGATGGGTGGAGCACGCAGACATGCAGGCGAGACGAAGATGGGGCTGTGAAACCCGGAACGGCTGGCAGCCACTGATCGCCTCCATTCCAGAGGATGTAGAGGAATGCCACCGAGATCACCACACCACCTCACTGCCTTATACTGTATACTTATCCACTTGCCGAGCAGCTGCGGCTTTCCACCGTTGGTCCTACTGTCATTACCAGGAGCCCCAGGTCCAGGTAGATGAACTGTTTCAAATGGCCCAGAGATGGTTACAACCAGATCAGTTGTCTGCAGAAAAGGTTGTACAATGCGTGAAAGTAGACTGCTTCCTGAGGAGCCTACCCATGGAAGAGCAGGGCATCGTGGGGATGGCTGCTCCGTCCACCATCTGGGAGCTCGTGGAGACTTTGGCGATGCTAGAAATGGGGAAGAACTGCCCATGTGCCGGAGGAGCTAAGCTGTCCCTCCTGCCGGGCCATCCACTGGCATCCGCATACTGCCCTGCTCCAAGACCTGCCGGCCAGAAAATTCCACCAGTCACTCATGATGCATCGATGCTGATGGAGCCAGAAAGGACACATGCAGCATGCACAGTACACAGAGCTCCCCTACCGGGGACCCCCACCACCCTTCTGCAACTGGAAAGATGACCCATCTTGGCTCTGTTCTATACAGGCAGCGCCATAACTCTAGTGTGATCCTTCACGCTACCGGCCAACTCTGGGTCACCTGTGTGCACGGATATGTGCTAGAGGTCCCAGCTGCAGAGATGACTGCGGGTCTAATAGAAACTCTCCCTGTACCTCTCCTTATAGGCAGAGATTGGCCCGGCCTCAGGACTCGTTGAGAAAGGAAAAGTCCCATCGTGAGAGGACCCGCCACAGGAATCGCTGACCAGCCCGCCGAAGGTCTACAACAGTGTTTATCGTCGCCCTCCTTGCTGAGAATGAGACCGCCACTCCTGAGGCAGGCACAAAGGTGAGTCCACCTTCATTATTAATCCTCTTGTGTGTGTGTACCCACAGGTAGCCTGCAAGGGGAACTTTGGGAAGGAACAGAGAGAGGACGAGTGATTAAAACACTGTTGAGGCCAGGTGAAACAGGAGGCCAAAAGTCATGGTCCTGAGCATCCCTGGCCAGCGACATACTTCCGTGTCAACAATGGACTCCTGTACTATCACTGTCAGTGCCGCAGGGAACCGTGTGACCTGCTTGTCATCCCGAAGAGGAAAACTTAAGCTGTCATGCACCTGGCCCATTCCTGCCTGCTGGGTGGACACCTGGGACCCTGCAACACACTGGAAAAGGTATGGAACTGGCTCCACTGGCCAGGGATGGTTGCGGAGGTCCATATAAACCAGCACCTGCACCTCTCATCCCACTACCAATCATCAGAGTCCCCTTCAGGTGGGGGGTATGGACCTCGTAGAGCTGCTGCTGAAGTCCACCAGGATCCACGAGTACATTCTGGTAATCTTGGATTATGCCATGCGATATCCCGAGGCTGTCCCTCTTCGAACAGCCACCTCTGCCAACATCACTAGAGAGCTAACCCTGCTCTTTAGCCGCATGGGAATTCCCAAGGACATCCTGACCGAACAGGACACTTTATTCATCTCTAAGCTAATGCAGGACCTATGTTGGCTGTTGAAGGTGCACACACATCACACTCAAAGCGATGACCTGGTCATGTGAGTTAATGAAACACTGAAGTGCCTATTATGCCGGGTTGTTGAAGAGGAAGGTCGAAACTGGGACCTGCTCCTCCCCTATGTGTTGTTTTCTGTCTGTGAAACACCACAGGCCTCAATGGGGTTCACTCGGTTTGAGCTTCTGTTTGGACCACAACCTCATGGCCTGCTTGATGTTGCCAAGGAAGACTGGGAAGCACAGCCTTTCTGCTCCATGGTGGAATATGTATGGGACATGCAAGACCAGATTGAATGGGTGAGGCCGCTCATGAAGGAACAAATGGAAGTGGCACAAAAAAACAGAGAAAAGCCTACAACTTGCTCAGCTGCAAGAGTTCCAGCCTGGAGACAAGGTCCTCCTCCTCATTCCCAGTGCCTCCTGTAAGTTTCTGGCATGTTGGCAGGGCCCATACACCATGGTGGAGAGAGTAGGCCCACTTAATTACTGCCTGCAGCAGCCAGGTAAATGCACAGAGTCAAGATCCACTCTACCACATCAATTTACTAAAAAAGTGGATAGAACCTGTTCCGGCTCTGTCAGTGGGTGTTCTCTGTGTTGCAGAGATCCAGAGAGAGACTCAAGATTGGGATGTCTTCTCTAAAGAGCCTGGGCGGACCAATGTAATTCAATGTCACATCCATACCCCTCCAGGAGTGGTCAATACGGCATCGACCCTACCGCGCGCTGGAGGCCTGATGTTGAGCTATCGAGGTGGAAATGGCACAAATGCTTCAAGAGGGGATAATCGAGGAATCTTCCAGTCCCTGGTCCAGCCCCATAGTCATGGTTCCCGAGCCAGGTGGGACCACCTGCTTGTGTAATGACTTCTGAAAGCTCAATAAGGTCTTGGAGTTTGACAACTACCCCATGCCGCAGATGGACGAGCTCGTGGAGTGGCTAGGGAGGGCCTGGTTTATTTTGAACACGGACCTCACAAATTGGGAACTGCCAAGTTCCACTATTGCCGACATCCAAGCCTAAGATGGTGTTCAGAACCCCCAAACTGGATATTGGCAGTACTGGGTCTTCCCCTTCAGCCTCCACAGAGCTCCGGCAATGTTCCAAAGACTCATGGACATTATCTGTCTTCTAAAACCTCAGGAATGGAAGGTAGAAGCAGTACAGCAGTTCCCGAGACCTGCCACAAAGAACCAGGTACATGCAGACTGACGCATCAGAAACAGACATTGGCGTGGAGCTGGCACAAGAGTTCGATGGAGAGGAGCATCCGATCATCTACATCAGCAGGAAGCTCTCACCGGCCGAGCAGAGCTATGTAATGGGAAGCCCTTGCCATCAAATGGGCTGTCGGGGAACTTCAGTACTATCTAGCGGACGGGGAGGGGCACTGTGGCCCATGTGGCTGCGCAGCCTCACCATCAGAGAGAAGCAAGCACTCTGCCCCTCTGAGTGAATGCAGTAGCATGCAGACAAGTCAGCGAGACGAAGGTGGGGCCATGAAACCCGGCACGTCTGGCGGCCACTGATCACCTCCAATCCAAGAAGTGGCAGAGAGTTAAAAGGGGTTTGATGCAGCGTGTGGGTGAGTTGGGAAGAAGCTGAGACTGTAATCGATTCCTTTGTTATCTCATTTTCTACTCTGGTTCCTGGTTTCGTGTTCACACTACATAGGGCTAATTGGTAAATTATTATATCAGTATATTATTATATTATATATATTACCTTTCATATCAGCCAACTGTATATCGTGAGTATCATGTTTCAACAGAAATATCAAAGTTCCAGAAATTAACAGGTAGCTGCAGAGTTACATCAATGGTGTTTTTGTATACTGTAGCTTAAAAACTAGCTAGAACTAGATAGTGGAAAAAACAGGACTTTATTAACCCAAAATGGAGTTTATTAACGGAGTAAGTAGCAGAAAAAAACATATGGTAAACAAGGGCAAAATACTAGGAACAAAATCAAAGCAAATCTGTTGAGCTTAGTCCCGGAGCAAAGAGCAGAAATGCAGCACATAAGCACAGTGCTCAAGCTCATAAACCAGCGTCCTGTGCTGGAGCAGTGTGTGTTTACTGTATGTCAGGAGTGCGATGAGCTCGATATTGACTAATATGAAAAAAATTATTGTGATAAGATTTTTTTCCATACTGCCCAGCCCTACTTGTACATAGTTTCCAAACCTGAGACAGCGATTGTTAGTAGGAGTAACTTGCAAAGGGCGCAATACTGATTGCACATTTATGATGTTCAGAAATTTATCCAATAGCAACAGACCTAAAAAAACCTATGATCTTCTGCTTTTTTATCTAAAGCAGCGGAAAAGCCAATTCACTGAATGGGAAAATTTCGGGACCTGTAAGATGCATTTACTTCCCTTAGCAGTTCTTCCACTTTATCTAGGTGGCCTTTAAATTGTGTATCTTTAAACTGCTGTTATGTGAGAGAAAAAAACAAGATGGTGATGGCACAGGGTAGAATACACTATTCATCACGGTGCCATACACTCATTTCTTGTTTTGTGAAATTCTGTTTTTTCTTTTGGCCTGCTAGGATTTTGTTAGTAATGTTGGAAGCTCTGTACATATTAAGGCAACAAAAGATTCAAAATATGATACCAACAACAAATATGTACCTCCCAAGGCAAGAGCGAAGTCCAGGAAGGCCTGATTTCTTCCCTTTATGGCTTTTTTTTTTTTTAATCTATGGAGAGAAAATAATGAGGACATTATTAGCCATTACAGCTAATTAGACTGGGAATACCAGCCTGGTCTGGG
>JAQQZR010001958.1:0-10145 GCA_030068235.1 Notoglanidium macrostoma
GACGGGATCCCTTTTGAGTCTGGTTCCTCTCAAGGTTTCTTCCTTTTGCCATCTCAGGGAGTTTTTCCTTGCCGCCGCCGCCACAGGCTTGCTCATTAGGAATATATATGGATAAATGTATAGATTCATAAGTTTATATTCAGTATTTATATACTTCTGTGAGGCTGCTTTGTGACAATGTCTGTTGTTAAAAGTGCTATACAAATAAATTGAAGTACAATAGTATAAGTGCTTCAGTAAATATGCCAGCGGGTGTATCCCCATACTTAGACATCTCACTCATGCTTTTTTGACTCAAAATGTGTGGTTCTCATTTCATTTCCTGTGACTCTGTCATTACAGACCCAGACATCCCCTCCACTTCAAAAACTCATCCGATCTATATCACGATATAAAAAATGACCTATTTTGGATTCAAAACAACAATTATTTTTGAAAGGTGAAGTCTCCATTCCTGTTTTTCCATCCCTGGACATTGCCACATCCTCAGTTTCACTATCATCAACAAAATAACATGCTATTTTTCTGAGAAAAAACACAAAACAACAATTGTTGCTTTTATTCAGCAGTCATACTCTCTATATTCTGTACTTATATTCTTCTTTTTTCAGCATTGTGTGGCCTTTTTGTTTAACTAGGTGCCATTCTGTGCATCAAGTCGAATAAGCTAGCAGCATGTTCACTGAACATACAAAAAGAAGTTAATTAAAGCTTTTTACAACTCTTCAATCCGTTAACTAGCATTTTAATTAGAAAGCCAACACATTTGGGCAGAAAATGGGTGTAAGAAACCACAGCAAGATATACACCTTGAGCTGTATGCTAAATGTAGCATGTTAAATTTGACTTAAATGGGGCTGCTATTCTGTACATCTCAGCTTAATTCATTATTGGTAACCACCCGTTAGCTGCTACCCGTCGTTCCATTAGACTGTATAATTTAACTGCATGTCTTTTTTCAATATTTGAAACTACAACAGACACATAACTGTATGTAAAGGCAAAAACAGTACTTACCTGATTACTGAAAAAAACTGTATTCCTGTGAACCGTTGCTGCTCCTCTAACTCTAACAGAGCTGTGAGGGAAAAAAAGGAGCACTGCTGTGGGAAAAGATTTTGCAGTAGAGGAGGGGCAACACTCACTCAGCTCCTTAGCTCCCTATTCATATCGGAGGCCCATGTCTGACATAATTAATAATAAATAAATTTATTAATAAGTGACTTTCTAAAATTAAGAACAGGATAAATCAATCAATAAAAATAAATAAACAAAAGCAAGAATTTATGTATTTATTACATGTGGTAAAGGCTGAGAAATGTATAATTACTCTCTAAATTGAATGTACTATATTTCCACATTTATACAGTGCCCTCTAAAAGTATTGGAACAGTGACAGACGTCTAATAAGTTTGCCTCTGTACCACAATGGATTTGAAAAGAAGCCATGAAGATGTGATTGAAGTGTAACCTTTCAACATTAATTCAAGGTGGTTAACAAAAATATTACATTAGCCATTTAGGAATTACAGCCATTTTCATATCAATTGTGGTGTTGTACAGAATCATGAAAATTGTTTCACTGCGCCAATACTTTTGGAGGAGACTATTATTATTATGTATATTATTGTATTATATATACAGTAGTGTGCAAGTTTTAGGCACCGCCATTTTTTAAGCACAAATTTTGAAATAGATATTTATTTTATCAATTCTGCATCATAGAGTCAGTACAAAAACCATTTTAGACTTCCAAAAAATAATTTGTATTTGAAAAATGTTTGTATGTAAGTAAAGAAAACAACACATTATGTAAGTAAAAAAACAAACAAAAAGCATAATGACGGCTCCTAGGTTTTGCTGCAAACAAAAAGAAAGTGCGACAAAGATGCTCAGTAAAACTTACAAGCTCATTTCCTTATAAAACTGTAGATACTGTGTTTGGAAAATATATTTGAAAATATATTTAGAACAAAAGCAAAGGATCATCACACCAAATATTGACTTTTATAGTTTATTACTGTTTACTGCACATTGTAGTATTTAAGCAGCTTTTTTTTTAGTGCTGTGGGTTAACCTTCAGGAAACACATGTAGGCTTTCTGTGGGCAAGCACAATAGCAATGCAGCGCTACACCTTAAATATCACACTTTAATATAAAGGGGTCTTAAGAGTTTATTAATGATGAACAACCACCTACAAAACAAATATTTGTGCAATCTAAACAACTTTTTGATTGAATACCCTCCAAAATACATTGTCAAGAGGATGATTGTTGGAACACTGTTAATGTTACTTGTTATACTGCTGCACAATGTTTGAAGACTGACTCTGAAAAGCCATATTTATTCTTCCAATATTATAATATAGCCAATATATTCCATATATTCTGAATGCCCAGAAAATATAGAGGTTTAAAAGAGGATGTATTCATAATCACACATGCTAGGCAGCAAGCATAATTTTATTTATGTGAATAATGAATGAACTGTATATATTGCTTTGGTAGAGATGCTATCAATTCTCATGAATGTGTTACAATTATATTGCGATTAAAGAAAACTAATTCCAAGCAAAGATGTTGTTCAATAATCTTTTTTTACTTTAGTTTAATTTTTTTTTTAATCTAAATGCATTTGTATGAAAATGGAGTTAATAGTGTGTATGAAGTGCTCACAATAAATTCATTCATTACACACCGTGCATCTCTGGGACTGAAACAAAGACTCCGGAAAGAGAAGAGGGGGCGGCTTGTGCATTTACGTGCATAACAACTGGTCTAACAATAGTCTAGCCATACATACACACTGCTCACCGAATTTAGAGTCCATTACTGTTAAATGCCGTCCATTTTTCTTTACCGAAAGAGCTAACAGTTGTGCTAATCACGGCTGTGTACTTACCACCCGATGCTAACATTAGCATAGCTCTCTAGCTGTTATCAGACACCATAAATAAGCTACAACAGGCTCACCCCGATGGTGTACACATAATAGCTGGTGATTTTAATAGGGCAAATCTTAAGTCTGTCCTGCCTAAGTTCTATCAGCATGTTAAGTGTTTGACTAGAGGGAAAAACACATTAGATCATGTCTACACAAACATTAAACATGCTTACAGAACCATAAAACTTCCACACATAGGCCAGTCAGACCACCTCTGCCTGCTCCTTACCCCAGCATACACACCCCTCAGAAGAAGTACTGCTCCTGTGATAAAGACTATCACTGCATGGCCTGAAGATGCACTTCTTCAACTCCAGGACTGTTTCACTGATACTGAATGGAGTGTTTTTGAAAATCAGAACCTGGCTGTACACACAGAAGTTGTACTGTACTACATCAAGTTTTGTATGAGGAATGTCACAGGGGAAAAATGAATCCGGGTGTTTCCCAACCAGAAGCCATAGATGACCAGCCATGTCAAGACACTCCTTAAGGACTGCAATACTGCTTTCAGGTCAGGGAACAGAGAACTGTATAGTGCTGCTAGAGCCAACTTGAAGAAGGGGATCAGGAAAGCCAAGCATGACTACAAAAAGAACATAGAAAATCATCTATCTGACAACAACGCTCAGATGGTGTGGCAGGGTATACAGCAGATCACAAATTTCAGAGGGCAGACCAAAGCAGCTGTAGACTCAAGCATTGCACTAGCAGAAGAGCTGAGCACCTTCTTCGCACGTTTTGAGATCCCAGCACCACAGGCAGATACAGATCATACCAGCCTCTGCCAGTTTCCGATTCCCATTCAATGACTGTATGTGAACAGGAAGTGAAACTAGTGCTCAGTACGGTGAACACCAGGAAAGCAGCCGGACCGGATGGCATTCTGGGGAAGGTACTCCGAGCCTGTGCTGACCAACTTCTCACAGGTCTTCACCACGATCTTCAACCTCTCCCTGACACAAGCTACCATTCCAGCCTCTCTGAAGTCTACCACCATTATCCCAGTACCCAAAAAAGTAGCTACAAACAGTCTAAATGACTACTGACCAGTCGCACTCACACCTGTTATCACTAAGTGCCTGGAGAGGCTGGTCCTAAATCACATCAAAGCCTGCCTCCCCTACCAGTTTGCGTACAAACCAAACAGGTCAACCGAGGATGCTATAGCCATAGCCCTTCACATTGAATTGAGTCATCTGGAGCATCGAGAGAGCTATGTCAGAATGCTCTTCATAGACTTCAGCTCAGCTTTTAACACAATCATACCCGACATCCTGGTCAGGAAACTGCATGACCTAGGAGTCCCCTCACTCACCTGCTCTTGGATCAAGGATTTCCTCACAAACCGGCCCCAGACAATACGGCTTGGATCCCATCTCTCCTCCACCCGGGCTCTGAGCATAGGCTCAAAACAAGGGTGCATGCTTAGTCCCCTTCTATACACCCTATAGATCAGCCCACATTACTAAAAACCTAGTGAAGTTTGCTGATGACACTACTGGGGCTGATTTCAGATGAAGATGAGTCTGCTTACAGGTATGAGATCCAGAAACTGCCTGAGTGGTGCTCGGAAAACAGCCTAGCTCTGAATACCACAAAGACAAAGGAAATCATCCTGGACTTCAGGAAACACAGGGCAGATACACCCCCCCCCCTCTACATCAAGGGAGACTGCATGGAGAGGGTCCACACCTTCACCTTTCTGGGCACCACAATCTCTGCTGACCTCCCCTGGACTGCAAACACCATGGCTGTCATCAAGAAGGCACAGCAGCGTCTACACTTCCTGAGGGTGCTCAGAAAAAATGACATCAGTGAGAAGCTGCTGGTAACCTTGTACCGCTCCACCATTGAGAGCATACTAACCTACTGTATCTCAGTATGGTTCACCTACTGCACCGAGGCAGACCGGAAGAGACTGCAAAAAGTCATAAAGACAGCACAGAGGCTCATTGGCTGCCTCTTCCCACACTGAAGGATATTTACACGTCCCGCTGCCTCAACAGAGCAGTGGGAATAATCAAAGACAACACCCATCTCACTTCCCACCTGTTCAACTTGCTGCCCTCTGGCAGGCATTACAGGTCCATCAGAAGCAGGACCAGGGACAGTGTTTTTTCCACAAGCCATCACTGCACTGAACACACACATACACACACACAAACTCACACCATCACCACACAAGGCAAATGGACAAATAACTCTGCACTGAACCTACACATACATGCACACTATCACTACACAAGGACAATATACAAAAACTGCTATATGAAGGACATTTATACATTTCAATGCCATATGTGCAAAAAAAACAGAATGCTACTGGGGAAAAACTGCAATTGTTCAACTGTATTTATTCCTGTGCAATAGAGGTCACTTTTATTTATTTAATTTTAATTCTTATCTACTTTATTTTATTTTTTATCTTATTCTAATTTATTTTATTTTCTATTGTTGTCTTTACTTGTCTGCACCTTAGAAGTAGCCCCTGCAATTACATTGCACATGTAGCATTCTCTGATCCGGTATAATGACAATAAAAGCTTCTGATCTCATCTGATTTACTTGCCTTTAAAGAACTTCTTGACATTTCTAGCCTAATTTCTTTTTCAGTTCTCTTTTCAGTTATTTTATTTATTTTCAGTGTTTCAGTTATTTTATACTTGTAAATGAACAAAGAAGTTACACCTACAATGGTCATGTAATACTTTCTGTAACAGTAATGTAATGTAAGTAAGGATAAGTACTCATTAATGAGACCATACTGATAGACCAGCATAATTAATGCAACCTTGCTTGGGAAACCTCTTCACTAGCAAGTCCATGCTGGTGGACCAGCTTTGTGTGCAGGTACACCAGCACAGCTATGCTGGTCCACCAGCTAAACCAGCACCAAACCAGCTCTAACCAGCATAGACCAGAATGGAAATAATTTATTTATTCAGCAGGATATAAGAATTAGCTACTTTGTTAAACAGCAATCCATTTTTAAATCCATTTATTAGATTATGTGTTGTGCAACTCACCTGGATGCCCTCTTAGGTAGCAAAATGTGGCACTGATGGGGGTTATATATTACATTCTTTTATCCCATTATTCAATTATGCACTGTAGTCAACAGGTCATATTGCTTCCAGTTCAGGTCCTCTCTATGAGCTAAATTTTACTCAAGATGCCTTCAAGAGCTACCAAAAGATGAGCATAACTGATGTCCATGATATATGCAGGTTGACATCTAAAACTCCTGCCAACAAAATGGATAAGGGGTTTAAGTTACATGCCTTCCTCATGCATATGCGAGTACAAGGGTGTGTATCTGTTAACGTTAATACTCCCTAATGGGTATAAAGCAGCACATCACTAACAAATTAATGATAACATTAACACTAACTAATTGACCTTAACTGATAGAGAATGTGTCATTCTCTGCAAATTTCTGCTTTCTGATTGAACCTCCATAGTCATGTTGTCACTTATTTTCCCCCAGTATCAAAGAAAGACCAGGGCAGCCTGTCACAGGTCTGTGAGGAAAATCAAGAAGCCACACAGCCTGCGAGTAACTTTAGGTCCTCCTAATTACCCAATTCTCATGTTTCACATTACGTAACCGTACTTTTCTTAAGGTTTCATCATTTGGCAAGTGATTGAAACTTATGGCTGAGTTGAACTTCCCCGAACTCATGTATTGTGGCACACAGCAAAAATCACTGTTAGGATAATACTGCTTCTGGTATTTTCATGGTCTTGACAAAGAAATGTTTTATCTTTTTACTAACATTCATATATTAAAATCTAATAAAATGCCAACGATAAAAAGCACTAGCTAGTTTAAATGATTAGCTATCAGCATCAGTTCATACTGCTGTTACCACCTCTCTGACAATAGTATGTAATGAGAATAGTTTTCAGTCATGTGACATTTGACAAAGCTTATTGATTTAACATGAAATGGTAGGGGAGAACAGGGTGGGTTGTCAAATTAATCAGAACTCACTCCCTTGAGGGCACTATTACAAATGTTTTGCACTGAAATGTTCAGAATTAGGGTCAGAGGTCACATACCATGACATTTCAGTGTCAAGACTCTTGACAATGAGGTTACAGTATTTTCCATCTATCCATTATCTATACCGCTTTATCCGTCTGGGTCGCGGGGGAAGTTGGAGCCAATCCCAGCAGTCACGGGGCGAGTGGCGGGGTACACCTTGGGCAGGGATAACAGTATTTTTCATGTCAAATTGCAAAACCAGTTCTTTGGTTTTTCTTTTCTAGTTTTTAAGACAAAGGGTTTATAACAACACAATTACCATTAAAAAGTTCAAAGAGAGAGCTATAGTTTAGCTATAGGTTTTTTCTTAGCTACATCACAACATGTAGCTTTTAGCTTTGACATTACCAAAAAATCCAGTGGTGTTCATGTGCCAGAAGAGGCTCATGAACTCCGCCTCATCTGACTGGATGTTGAGTGATCCAGGAAGAATTATAACCATTCATAGAATCCAAAAATTGTAGCTGCAGTCTTCCCTTTTGCTGTTAACTTGGTCAACATTCAGTCAGGCTTCCATGTGAGTGTTATATATCCTCAACATAGAATGTTCCCCAAGTCAGCAGTTGCTCCTGCCTGTGTGACTGACTGTCCAAATATTGACCCCAGCCCAGCTGAAGATCTGAATAGCCACCTGCAGATGAAGTGGTGCTGAATGACACACAGAACAGGGCACCTCACACCCCCCATACACAGACCCAAACCACTGTGCCTCTTCCTTCAAAACCATCCACTAGCTCTGGACACAACAGAGCTACTCCAAATGAGCTGAGGACATTGCCAAAGGCTGGACCCAGGAAGAAGTTCTGAAAAAGAAAAACCCTGATAAGCTCCATCCTCACAGATACCCCAGTGAAGGAGAGGATTGCAGAAGAAAAGGCAGCCACTCAGCAAAGGATAAAAAAATCCATGTTCTCTCAAGCTGGAATGAAAAAATCTAAGGCAGAAACAAAGACAACCAAAAGAAGGAAAGGGCAGAACATAAAGAAAAAGATGAATGTTTCTGCTTGGTGTGCATGGAGCCCTTCTCAAATTGCTGCCCAAGGAGACATGGCTGCAGTGAATCGTGTGCAAGCACTGGGCACACAATAACTGCACACATGGACTTTCAATGTATATCTGTCAGAACTTTGACTCTGGATATGGTAATGATTGACAGGATGAGTAACTATTCTAAATATCCTCTGTTGTTCTTTGTACTGTTATAAAAGGGTTTTTAAAAAATGCCAGTTTATGTTCTATCAATGCCGGAAGTTTGTTGCATTTCAATTAAACCCGGGAATCGAACCCAGGACCTTCTTGCTGTGAGGCAAACATTCTAACCACCACACCACCGTGCTGCCTTCAATTAAATTAAACTTTTTAAATTAATTTCTAAGATTGTGTCCATTTTTCTTTTTTCCTTTAAAATAATATAGGGACAAGATGCACAAGATATATTTGACATTTCACATTGTTAGAACAGAGTAAATTTAAAGAGAGTAAGATCATTCGATTCCTATGTGACACATTAGGCTTCCATTACACATTGAAAGGGAATCTGTTAAGGATACTGTTTTTCAGGGATTCATATGAAAATAAAAATTGTGACTACCAGTCCTGTTCTCCCCTACTTGGTAGGAACAATGTTATTCAACATTATCCAGCTATTCAATCAGTACGATGAAAAGGACCCAACCCTACTAATATGACAATTAGTACATATTTGTACTACAGAGGAAAAATTGTCTATTTAAGCAGGACTTCTTATGCATCGTTTTCACAGCATAATATATAGTTAAAGAAAGTTTTTTTAAAAAATTTTAAATCTTGACCAAAAATATAATGCTTACTCAAAGGATATCAGAAAAAAACAAAGAAAACTTTCTGTTAACTGTACATGGACATTTAGTAATAACTGTGAACTGATTATATATAACCACAGGCAAATACTGTCAACTGATGATATAACCAAGCATTTCATTATATACCTCTTTTCACCTACAAGCACATAAATTGTTAGATAAACTCATAAGATCTGATGTTATGAAATAAAATAAAAAAGTATTTTTTCTCTGTAGAATTTGTTCAACATGTCAAAACTTGATGCAATGCAAAGAAACACTAAGAAATTAAATCATATATAAGCTGTCCAAAAAACAAATCTGATATGATACCTTCTGCAATGTTCTTGTCACAAGATTCATTTTGGAAAATCTACATATCGATTAAAATACCAAAATAATATACACAAATCTTCTATATGTTGCCAAGATATAATTTCCCCTATAGCCAAGAACTTACTGGAGCCAGAAGAAATGTTGAAAAAGGACTATTAAAAGGACTGTTAAAATGACTGAACAGAGCTAAGTTTGTGTTGAACTTATTCTTTCAGTTATTTAAATTTCTACTGTTTTGGAAAATTTTCCCTCTCCTGATTGATGCCATTTGCCAGTATTCTAACTCATCATTTGATCCTGTACATGCTTTGTAAGCTCTGTGTTTGTGCACCACGGCTTCAGCTGTCTGATGAAACCAAGATGTCTAGAAAGTCCTACAGAAACAGATCATCTTTATTTGGTGTTATTGAATTTGAATGAGATTGGTTCATTCTGAGCCCAGTCACATTATAATAATAATATCATTACAAAAGGGTGTGAACACTTAAGCCGATTTTATAGTGAGAAATTCCAGCATTTTTTATGATTATTACTTGTCACACTGTGCAATATGATCCCAATCAGCATTCTGTAAAAGAATGTGTTTTCATGTGTTCTTTAATGTCAAATTAAATGGCAACGATAGTGATTATGTTCTGCTATACTATATGCAGGGTAGCACAGCACATATTTGTAACTCTTTAAATAGAAAGCATAAAAATAGTTTCACATTGCTATAATAGTAAATAGACTTTATGAACAGTTTATGTGCTAATTAGCTGGCAACACCTGGAAGCTCTAATTCATCCTCTAATTCTTTCCATGTCACTTCCCTTTTTTCCTGTCATGATATGCGTTATGAGACATTGTAGGCATTTTGTCTGACATTCAATAAATTGCTCTTCTTTTAGATCCAATATGTTTTGTTTATGTGTAGTGTTAGATTGAAAATCTTGTCCGTGTTTGTTTAATTTGATCACTGTCCTTTTTATTCTCTTTCTTCTGTCCTTGCTC
>JAQQZR010001959.1:0-10144 GCA_030068235.1 Notoglanidium macrostoma
ACTTAAACATTTCTAGGTTAACAATTAGCAGTAAGAACATGTGTGATTATTCATAGTGAAACTCAGATGCTTATTCAGCAATAATTGTTAAGCAACTTGTAAAAACCCTAAGTCTCTGTATTCGAGATCTGATGCAAAACAAATCAGGCTTTGACAAACATTTAGTTTTGACAATAATACAATCCTGCTTCCCAAAAATCCTGGGACACCATGTACATAAAAATGTACATAAAAACAGATATTTATTTGAAAATAGAACAAAGACAACATATTACATGTTGTAACTGAAACATTTTATTGTTTCTTTTTTTCTTTTTTTTTAATATATGCTAAATATGTTTAAATGGACACCAGCAACATATTTAAAAAAAAGTTGGGAATGGGTATTTTTACCACTGTGTTGCATCACTGCTTCTGTTAACAACAGTCTGTAAACATTTGGGAACTGAGGAGACCAGTTTTGAAAGTGAAATGTTTTGAAAGTGAATGTGCCATTCTTGTCTGACATAGGATTTCAGCTACTCAAGAGTTTGGGATCTCGTTTGTCATATTTTCCATTTCATGCTGTGCCAAATATTTTTCATGAGTAACAGATATGGGCTCCAGGTAGGCTAGTTTAGCAGCCGGACTCTTATACTACAGAGCCATGCTGTTGTATTACTTGCAGAATACAGTTTCGCATTGTCTTGAAATAAACTAGGCCTTCCCTTAAAAAATCATTGTCTGGATGGGAGCACATGAGCACCATTAATGGTGTCTTCCTAGATGTGTGAGCTACCTATGCCATTTTCACTAATGCACTTCCATACCATCATGGATGCTGGCTTTTGAACTCTAAACTGATAACAAGACGGATGGTCCTTCTTCTTTTTAGCCCGGAGGACACAGCGTCCATGATTTCCAAAGAGAATTTCAAATTTTGATTCGTCAGACCTCAGGACAGTTTTTCACTTCGATGTTTCTGGATCACGTTTATATACAGGTTCTTTTTTTGCATGTAAGAGTTTAACTTGTATTTGTGGATGCAGCAACATACAAGTGTGCCAGAGCCCATGCAGTGATTTTCAGAATCTTGTATGCTTTAATGCAGTGCTGTCTGAGGGCCCAAATATCAAGTTTTCAGCCTTGTACCTTGTGTACAGAGATTTCCCTAGAATCTCTGAATTTTTTAAATGATATTATATACCGTAGATTTTGAAATCCACTCATTTTTTGCAATGTTACTTGTATGTATGAGGAAGATTATTCTTAAATTGCTACACTATTTGCCAATGCAGTTTTTCACTTTTACTGCTGACAGACCCTGCCTCTCTGGGATGATCTTTTTATGCCCGATCATGTTACTTACCTGTTGCCAATTAACCTAATTAGTTGTGAAATGTTTCACCAAGTGTTTTTTTCCCAACTTTTTGAAACATGTTGTCTTTGTTCTATTTTCAAATAAATATGGATTTATGTGTTTAAACTTTTTGGAAACAGTGCTGTAAATAAGTGAAAGCACATGCTTTTAGGCTAATTCTGAGGATTGTCATTAAGCTTGTTATGAATGTTAAGACATGTTTGATGTTTGTGTAGATTTGAGTGGCAACAATGATATTAATATTAAAGGATCAATTTAATTTAATTTAAGAGGTTGTGAAATTATGTACATATGTGTAAAAATCATTTTGCAGCTGTAAAATATTTTGTGCACATGTAAAAAATCTTTAGAAACTAGAAATATTTTGAAAAGGTTAATGTGCTTGTGAATGAGTCATACATTGGATGGTAGAATAAATTTTTTAAATTATGAATTGCCCAAATTAAGCACAGGAATATGATAATAAACCATAGTGGTCTTCTCTCTGATTCTTTTAATATCCTAGATAACTTTATTTACACAGGGAGTACTGATTGAGATATTGCTTTTTTTTTCTTTTTTAAATCTCAATTTTTTAAGCAGCAATTGTAGACCTGTCCTTATCCAACATGACATATTAAGCCCCTCCAGAATTGTATTAGTTCTAAAAGGTCAACAATCAATTCATGTGGTGGAGCTCAGAATGCCAGAGTGCATTCAGACCAACGTGAATTATCTTTGAGCAAGACATGCTTATAAGATCTTGCAATTCAGTTTATGAACATATTCCTCCTGAATAGTGTGCTCTATACAGATTATTTCCTGTTTGTTAGTGGTCAAATACAAGATTAAATGCATTAATTTGCATTTAGAGGGATATGTTTTCTTTGAATAAATTTGTTTTAATTAAAGATTTTTCTCTTTTTATAAGTGTAACATGAATCTACTCGACCAAAATTTGGATTTTTCTCTAAATATTTTTACTCATTTTACAAGAGGGCACTGTATATACTGAATATTAAAATTCATTTATTTGTTTAAATGTCAATGTCAAATGTCAAATTATTTGTTTATTTTTTGTCAGTATACATGTTTCTTTTCTTTGTTTAGCCCTTCTATTCTAAATGGATCACCTGCATGTTGTAATGTGTAAATGAGCTTTTACTCGATGGTTCACCAGTTGAATCATGTAAGAGAAACAGAGAAAAATAGTGGGCTTCAGCCTTAATGTATTTTGAGATTCAAACACAAAAGACAAAGAGAAGTCCTTATCTGCTCAGCTCCATATGAGCCGAAATGCAGCATTTGATTTTACACTATGCTGACCATCATTCACTTCCATCTGATTCTCTTACTCTTAAACAGACAAATTTCATTTAATTGCCGAGTGTTGTTTAATCTAAGCAGCAGGTGTCTACATCTGCAAATGATTTGATTCACATTTTATCTGTATAAAAATATGGTGAATCTTTCAGAATATGCAGAAAAGGCTTACCTCTGGGGTTGTTCAATGAAGCGGCTGTGGCTTTACCGCCTTCACCACAGTGGCTCTGGTCAAATGGAAGGCACTGTTCCCCTGTCCCTGCAACTACTTCCATGTTTTTGGCTGGATCCCTGGGCTCTCTCAGCTTCTTGAGTCTGTATATTCTCCTACTGCTTGTATCTGACACATACAGAGCTTCAGTCACCGGGTCCATTGCCAAGTAATACTTATGGGCTGGGCTGGTGCTATTGAACCAAAATCATAATTTTAAATCCTGGAATGTTATGATAGTTACATTGTTAAATGTACCTTTATACCACAGCACTGATGAATGCTCAATTTGATTGATCCAAAGATGTGGACACAATTTCCTTACGGTTTCAGTGGTTCAATGGTTCAGACTCTGCCTGGTTCAAGTTCTGCCTGTAAGGTTTTATATGAATGCGAATGTTTTAATAAAGTATAATTAATATAGTAACAGCTTAGACAGGGATTTTTATGGTCGAAAGCTGATTTGTAATTGTTGAAATTGTGAGGTTTTCTGGAATTAAATGTTTATTTAACATTTTTAGAAGGAGACTTCAGGGCCAATGCTTTGTATCAGTAAGAGGTAAATCTATAAAGTTAGGTTTTCCGACTTGGAAAGTCTTCAGGACAGAAGGCGTTGCGATTTCTCAATATGAGATGAGATACATTTCTGTATTATTAACTTTATAAGATAGAAAAACAGAGGCTGGTCAGGGAACAACTGTTTATAGGGCTTATTGCTAAGAGAAAATAACATTTCACATATATTCTTGCTGTGGTATAAGAGGAATAATACTACTGTTAATGTACATAAAAAACAAATAACTTCACTGTGGTAATAGTATCTCTGCTTTGCTTTAGGCCACATCTCACCAATTAGACATTATTTTAGATTTATTATAAAATACATTTTATATTTAATATATAGATTATTATCCTATGACAGCATGCCCTAATGCTTTATAATCTATACTGATTGTACTTATGGCATATGTAATTCATTCATAAATAATTTAAAATATAATTCATAAAATGTACTGTATATTCATACATTATACAGTATATGACATCACATGCATTTTCAGTGATAGAGATGATCCAGTTATATAGCTCATACTTTTAACTTTTATTATTCACACATACATAAAGACATACATACATACATACATAGCACTAACAACAAATTTCTTAATCCATTAAGTATTTCTGTTCCTGGATGAATAGAATTTTAGTAGCTGTGTGACTTGTCAATGTAATTAATAAAAAAGCCAACTAGAATACTACAACTGGTCTTACAATAAACAGGGCTATTAGTATTAGAAGAGGTAAATACATTAGCAACATTTATAATTCAGTGTCCATGATTAAATATTAAAAGATCTACATGTAAGACACATCACACACAAAGAACAGACACTCAATCACAACCTCCAGTTTGAAGGTAATATATTACATAATACAGCATATTATATAGCAGTAAAAACACAAAACTGTGGTTTATTTTTATTTAATTCAAATTATACCATAGTCCTGTGTTCCAGCTGATAACTACACACCAGCGTGACGACTCAGAGCATTCATTCATTCCCAGCCCTAATGTTTTTTGTTTCCCTAGCTTTTAAGTAAAGAAGACAAGTACTGACACAGTTAGCTTAAAATCTTATGTTAATATTATAAATATTAATGAACAGCTACTTGTTTTATCTACCAATTTCCATATTTTCTATCCAATTTTGGTGCAGGCAGGTATCATAAGTCTCTGAGATATAACCTTAGTAAAATAACTAAAGAAGAGACATTCTAAATAGTACTGCACTTATTGACCCAGGTCTGGCATCATTGTCTGGTAATCATAAAATATGTGATTTCTTAGAATATAAAAAAGACTTTTCTTTCTGTTCTGTTTCCTAGCATATTGTCTTGCCTACAAAGTACTCTCATCTCCCACAAGTTGTGCAAGCATATTTAAAAACTATATAATTATGAATAATAATTATTTTGGGTTTAAAGTACACAAAACATGTGTAACATAAGGAAAGAAAAATCAATTCAGCATGAATGACTGAATGGGTCTGAGACAGAGGAATCAGGAAGGTGGAATCTTTTTTAAAGGCTCAGCTCAAGAACCTCTATGACAGATCAGAGTGCAACATGCATCATTTGAGATGCACACAACACATCAGCAGACAAACCTCAATTTCCCCTCCCACTGATATCTTGCACAAAGCAATGGCTCTGAGCTTCCCACTATCCCACTTAAGAAACCTACAGACAAGACCAAAAAAAAAAGAGAGAATGTGCTATGCTTCAACTGCTAATTACTGCTCCGTTTAATATTCCTCCTTCATCTCCTTGACAATTAAAAAAGCATCCCTGGCTGCCATCCAGTTCCATACTGTAAAAGTGATTGCTCAAGAATCCCTGAGGTTCCTTTGCACCACCTGTCACCATGTTCAGAAATACTGGCTGTAACCAAACCAAACAGCTTCTTCAGGCACATAAATATGGAGCATATAAAAACTACAAAGCATTGGGGCACAGAGGTTTTGAAGGAGTCATAATATGTTTGTCTTTGGTGTCACACAAGGACAGACTATTTCCAGTCCAGAACACTAAGTAATATCAGGTGCACTCCTGATATTTTGTTCTCTTCCAAGATGGCATTAGGTTTGAATCTCTCCCTGCTTCTGCTCACAAAGGCAACTCAATAAAGTTGAATATTGATTGACAGTGTACATCTGGCTAATCTTGTGGCTGACAGTGCAAAATCCCCTGATATGTTCTGCAGCGGAGCTGGTGTTTATTGTACTTGATAGACGACAAGGCTTCAGGGGGACAAATTTGAGCATGTGGGCAGGCAAAACTGGAAAGGATTTTTTCAATGTTCTTTGTTACAGATTATATATTTTAAAACTAAAATCACATACACAATTCAATGCCTTGTCAATTATTTAATTTTTTAATAATTCACCATCTACAAGTACCAAGTGCTTGATAGACATTGATTTGCTAGTTTAATTAATACTTAATATTTTATTTAACAAAGTTGTGATTTAGGAAATATGTGTTTCCAACCAATAAAAATCAGTATTAGTTTAAAATGTTATACACATCTCTGAAATGTTACTTCAGATTAGAGTATTGATGCTTTTTGTCTTTCTTTTTTTAATGTCTTGGTACATTTATATGCATGACAAAAATATTCATCTTATATACCACAGGCTTAATTAATCTGACTGAACTGACTGGAGTCTTTAATCCATACTATATCATGTTAATTTTTAATGGAATACCATAACAATACTTTATTGTAAATAAGGAATGGCCCATTTGATTTTTTTGCTTAAATCAAACAAAGCATATCAACATTTGGTAAAGTAAGACCAAATAAACAAAAATAGTGTGGCTGAATACCTACCTATGTCGCGTGTCTCTGTTCCTGATGGTTATGCATTATAAGGAGAGAGAGAAGAGAGAGAAAAGTTAATTTTTTCAGAATATATTCCCATGAAGCCAACAATACATAATATCTATTCAATCTGCAAAATAAATGTTTTAAAACATGACTGATTTATTGCATGTAATTGCTGATTTTTAGATATGTATAAAAATACAGTGTTTTATTCTGATTATGTTTGTTATATTTGCAAAGTAATTATCTTTATGTTTCTCAGGTTATTTTTTACTTAAATTTTACATATACTCTTAGTCTGTGCAGTCACATGTACAAAATACAAAAGACTGTCTAAGTGGCAAAGCAAACATGGAGTTAAAAGAAAGTATATTATCAGCCTGTTCTGAAAAAAGGAAATGTCATGGCAAGAAGAAAGAGGTTATTTTTACTTGAGTTCCAGGATGTTGTAGGTGTATCCGCTAGGCAGGATGCGACGCACAAAGTTAAAGTCACCAACATAGATGCTGCCATCAGAACCACTGGCTAAAGCCACAGGCGCGAAGAGTTTTTCCTCCTGAGCCAGGCCATGGCAGCCATGACAGGAAATGGTACGATGGTAGCCATTTCCCATAACTGTTCTGATGACTGGAGGCTGCTGGGAAATAAAAATGTTCTCTCCATTTCCCTTGTGCAGTATACCTGAGAGTGGAGAAGGCAGCATGATTGGTGTTTGACCTGGCTTATTCTGAAATTATGGTTTTGGACTCTTTCTTTCAGGGTGCCATACACTTCAGACATCATGTATATATAGTCTACTATATCCTCTGAAGTGGACTTATGCAAGTCTCTTTCAGGCATGAGAATCATCTGTTTATGTACATTTTGAGATAAAGAACTTCCCTGTAGTGTTGAATCTGTTACTCTAAGGGTACAACTTAAGTTAGGCATGAATAGAGAGGTAATACCAAAATTGCATATATGTGTATTCAGAATTCAGACATAGCTACTATGACAGTATTTTGTTGCACAGTTGGCAAATAAATAAAGTTCTACAAAAATAAAACAAGACCCACTAATAAATATAAAGAGATTTAAATGATTTACTTATAATAAGTGATTTAAATAAAATGTGAACCACTAATAAATAAGCAAGACACAGGAATATCTATCCACAAAGAAACTTTTCGCTATAAATATATACACGCATATTGTCATGATCCGCTCCTCACTGCACACGAAGCTCGCCTTGTGAACTCACCGCACGCACTGTGCTTTTCTCAATCTTTGTTGCGCTTAAAGCAGAAGCGTGCACTCCTGCAATTCAAAGTGAACTTCAAAGGTCTACAGTTCCCGTGAGCACAGGCTCCCAACCCAGGTCACAGCTAATTGGAAGCAGGTGCATCCATTTCACGGACAATCATGCCATGTTTAAAAGGACACTCACAAATCACTAAGACTTTGAGAAGCATTAGTTTAGCCTCCGTGGCACTATAGCCAAGTCGTTTATTTCCCGTGTTTGCTACTCTAGTGAACTCTGTTTGCTCATCGGTCTACCCCAGTTCTGTTTATTTGATCACTCTTTTTGTCTGCCGTTTTTGTACCGTTGCTTGTGTCTAATAAACACTACTGCTTTCACCTCCACCTCTTAACCTGTGCTTGTGTCCAGCTATGCCCAGACGACGTGAACTCCATGACACATATCTCCAAATACATCTAGAATACACAAATATGCTTGCATTTATTTGTGAAATTGGTTGCACATGTTCGTAGATCAATTCATTCATCACATGGAAATGTTTTGAACTGCCTGCATTAATTTATGGATTTCTAAAATATTTCTCACAATGACCTGTGCAGAAGTGTGTTTTTTTTCCCACTGGGTCTAAATTGGAATTTCCACAATTCATTCATAAGTAATGTCCTACTATGACTGAAATAGTCATGTTATTATACCTATGGTTATAAATACATAAGTTTATGGACACCTGACCATGACACCAGAATGTGGTCCTTCCCCAATCTGGTGCCACAAAGATGAAAGCAAAAAATTGTTTAGGATGTTGTTGTATGCTGTAGCATTTCAATTTCCTTTAACTGGGACTAAGAGTCCCAAACCTATTCCAGCATGACAATGCCCCTGCGCACGAACAAGCTCCATAAAGACTCTATAGTTTGCCAAAGTTGGTGTGGAAGAACGTGAGTGGTCTGCATAGAGCTCTGACCTCGACCCCACTGAACACCTTTGGGATGAACTGGAATGCCGACTGCACCACAGGACTCCTTGCTTGACATCAGTGTCTAACCTCACAAATAGTCATGTGGTTGAATGGACACAAATCCCTATAGCCACATGTCAAAATCGTGTGTAACGTGTATATAAAGCCTTCCTAGAAGAACGGTGGTTATTACAACAGCAAAGGGGAAGTAAATTTGGAATCGGATGTGGAGCAAACACATATAAGTGTTACAGTCAGATGTCCACAAACTTTTGTCCATAAAATGTAGTTTACATTTATTTGATTTACTTTCAATTATTTTCTTTCTACTGCTATTTCATTTTAACTGTAAATTCTGTACAGTTTAATCATAACAATACTACGCGGTTTAAACCATTTGCTGTTTGTATTTTCCATATTTAAACCCACGGACACCAGAAACAAAACACAAATACGAAAACTAATACATCACCGTTTAGAAAGGCAAGCAAATCAACAGAAAATACTTATATAGCGGTGCTTGAAAATCTGTGAACGATTTGAAATTTTCTATATTTTTGCATAAATATGACATAAATCAACATATTTTACCACACATCCTAAAAGAAGATAAAGAGAACCCAATTAAACAAATGAGACAAAAATGTAACTTCATTATTTATTTATGGAGGAAAATTATCCAAAATTACATGTCTGTGAATGGCAAAAGTATTTGAACTTTTGCTTTCAGACCCTCTGTCTGAAACGTTCTAAACATTCCTGGTAACTGTTAATCAGTCCTGCACATTGGATTGGAAGAATTTTAGTCTACTGCTCTGTACAGAACAGCTTCAACAGTTTCCCCACATGAACATTTCTATTGGATAAAGGTCAGGACTTTGTCTGGGCCTTTCCAAAATTCATCCATCCATTTTCTATACCGTTTAATCCGTCTGGGTCGCGGGGGAAGCTGGAGCCAATTTCAGCCAACTTCGGGTGAGAGGCGGGGTACAGCCTGGGCAGGTCGCCAGTCCACCACAGGGCCAACACAGACAAACAGCCACACACGCTCGCATTCACACCTATGGGCAATTTAGAGTAGTCAGTTGACCTAATCTGCATGTCTTTGGACCGTGGGAGGAAACCGGAGCACCCGGAGGAAACCCAGACATGCACGTGGAGAACAAGCAAACTCCACACAGAAAGGCACCCTGGGTGACCCGGGGATGGAACCCAGAACCTATTAGTTAGAATTAGTTTAATCGCATACAAAGATGAATACTAATATCATTACATTATTTTCCTTTTAATGACCCATCATAAAGCATGAATACATTTCTTTCTATTGTGTCCTACAATTTCCCTAGAGTTAGAATAGCATCAAAAGCATACAGTTTAAAAGTTATTAAAGTATAAAACTTGTTAAAATTTCACCATATGTGTAACAGTGGTAAACTGTGTACAATGATTTTCCTGCATTTATTACCACTCTGCACATTGAGAATGTGATGCCTGTCCAAGGTCCATCCACCCAAGCTGGAGCTCATCATCTCAAAGCCCTGAATTAGTGTCGTCCTCCTCTCCCACAGAATGAAGCCTAGACATGATTCATACTCATATCCCACAGACACTGGACACACACACACACACACACACACACACACACACACACACACACACACACACACACACACACACACACACAC
>JAQQZR010001960.1:0-10142 GCA_030068235.1 Notoglanidium macrostoma
GGATGGAAGTTGTATAAGCTCGAGAGATGGATGGATGGAAGCTGTATAAAGGAAATCGGGATGGATGGATGGAAGTTGTATGAGCTCGAGAGATGGATGGATGGAAGTTGTATAAGCTGGAGAGATGGATGGATGGAAGCTGTATAAAGGGAATCGGGATGGATGGATGGAAGTTAAATAAGCTGGAGAGATGGATGGATGGAAGCTGTATAAAGGAAATCGGGATGGATGAATGGAAGCTGTATAAAGGGAATCGGGATGGATGGATGGAAGCTGTATGAGCTGGAGAGATGGATGGATGGAAGTTGAATAAGCTGGAGAGATGGATGGATGGATGGAAGCTGTATAAAGGGAAATTGGGATGGATGAATGGACAGGGAGTAGCAGTTTAATAGTTGGATAAATGTATAGTAGCTATGAAAGGCAAATAAAAAGTGATGATATATGTCATTTGTGTAAGTTTGAGAGATTCTTTTTGTCATTTTCAGACATTATCTTGTACAGCTGTTAGCACGTTCTGTGAAGTAAATTGTTGAGAACATGCGGCTAATGTTACTGAATTCATTTAGGCCGCGGATTAGAAAATATGAAAGTATTGAACAAATAAAAGTATAAGCAAGTTTTTCCTGTTCGAATGAAAAAATTTGAAATAGTCGGGTATTTATTTATACCAACGCTAACGTGAGAAGTTTTACATTTGTATGGCAGATAAACGGCTAGCGGTGTTAGCGAGAAGTGGATGTGCGCATGCGCAGATTGCTCTTCCCTTCATCCGGGTATTTTGCAGTCCTCTGTGTGGCTGAGGAGGCGGGAAATGGCGACTAGTGGTGCAGTGAATAAAATCTAATTTAACACCACCAAAAAACACAAGAAACCGGCTTTAAATTAAAAACGCCGAGGACTGGGATCGTCTCTGCGGCAGCCATCCAGACCCAGCCGGCACCCAGGGGCTGGTTTACGGGCTTTAGCAGTAAGTTTGTCGCGTTTTTTCAGTAATTTCCTGATGTCTTGGCGGCTGTGATGGTGCTGGTGCTGGTGCTGGTGCTAACCGGCTTGTGGCTGTTTTTAAACAAACATTTTACTATCGTTTGCATTCATATTGTTTATGGAAAGTAGTTTTGCACTCCAGGGTTATATAGTGTAACTTGTCTAAATTACACATTGCCCAGTAAAGCAGCTGAGCACTGATATTAGACCCCTATCCTCCACAAATACGTCTTTTCGTGATTTACCTTAGCGTTATTAAACTGTGCTTATTATTGAAGGTCTATTAAATTTTCTTTTCTCTTCATATTTTTACGACTCAGAACTGAAATAAAAGGCAGTTTGTTGAAATTAGGCATCACAGACTGTCTAGGTGTCAAACTGGTTCATTTCTTTTAAAGAGAGATGTTTTAAGTTTTGATGTTTTTAACTCTTCAAGTGCATCACTATACCATTGTGGCTTTTAAAGGTGCAATAGTTGATTTTTTATTTATTTATTTATTATTCCTTACTTGTACAAATAACCTGGAAGATATATAGATCATGATTTTAAAATAATTGGTTAAGCTTGAGTCTTAGCAAAAGTGTACCAAGTGGCTGAGAAAACCCGATTGGAAAACTGACTTCCGGCCCGGAATGTTTGTTTATGTTTAGAAGCGCCTCCTGTCAGTCATTATATAGACTGGCTTCCGGTGATCCTGGGGGCGGAGCTTCGTGAATATGGGCGGGGATGGGGAGTGAGCTCAAGCAGTTATAAATTAATGATTAATAATAATAATAATAATAATAATAATATTGGAGCTGCCTAACTAATTTGAGATCTAATCTTCAGCGGAAAAGATTAATCTTACCAAATGCACCTTTAAGGTTGTTTATTTGTAGAAAGTTTTCTAGCTAGTCAGCAGGGGAAACACCACATAGTGGCATCGCTTAGGTAATGAGTCATGGGTTAAAGATTTTTAATCCTACCTATCCTAACTCTAATTGAAGCGAACAGATATAAACTTGCCTTTTTCTGTTTTTCTTCATGTATTTTCGTCACACATCTGAAGTTTTTAGAGGTAATTATTTTCTCTCATGACCAATGTTAACTAAATGTGACGAGATATATTTATCATCTGAACTTTTGTGTCCCACAAATCGATCAGGACTCTGGTATCTCTTAAAATGTCAGTAGTGAATTGCATCATGCAGGCCTTTAAATGTGGGTAGTTAAAAATTTTCACTTCAAAGCAACACAGTGTAAAAGGTTTGTATTATATGAACCGTAAATGTTTAATTTAACTGAAGCTTGAGTGAAAAGAGCAATCACAATTTTATTGAATGATAAATGTAATTTTCAAAAAGAAAAGAAAACCCATACAGAATGCATGGGTGTGGCCTAATATTTTAACGAGCACCCTTGATTGACAGTTGTGGTTCAAATGTTGCATGAAAAAAAAAAAATTAAACACAGCGTTCCGTACGTTATAAGCAAAATGCTGACTATTGTAAATGTAGAAAGAAGAACAAAAAACTATGTAATAATGATATCGATAAATGATCTCTTTTTCAGATGTTTTTCTTAATTTTGCTTTCATGAATGTTTTTATAGCTGCATTACTATATAAAACCCTTTCATAACCCATAACATCTATGCGATAGCAGTTAATGGTAATCTTGCAACGTTTGACCTCTGTCTTTATCTGCTAGATGCAAACTCCCCCGTCAGAAAAAGCAACACACGGAAGGGGAAAGGAGGCAGGGGCATGAAAGACACGTTTGCTTCTAGTGGGTGCAAATTTGGATCAGAGTTCTCGTTGGTCTCGTTCACCGACATGCGCTAGGGATTTTGTGGTACAATTGCATGTTTTTGTCTCTCTAGTTTGCTAGGATTTTTTTCTTGGCAATGTTTGCACCTCTGCACCCTAGTAAACAATTTACAGTGTAATTTTTGAGTTGTGATGGTTTGTCTTGAGCCTCATTTTTTTTTTTTTCCCGGGCAGGAGAATGTTCAGGCTCTTCAAGCACATTTTCTAGAGCAGCACAGCAGTCTGGTGTTAATTTACTGAACTCCGCCCACATCCCGCCTTCAGATACAGTGCTGTTTGTCAGGAAGGCTATGGTTCGGTTTTCGTTTTGCGTTCCTGCTGCAGTTTGTTCTGTTTTTCTTTTCTTTTCTTCACTTCCATCTGACAGAAATTCTACATCGACATCTGGGCACGATAGACGTTCTTGTACTGTAAAGCGTCACGATCCGGGTCCCAAACAACTTGATTCCAGAGTGTGAAATCGCTTATCCTCATTTCCATACCGGAGGATGCGACGGGATCCTGTAAATCTCACCGCTGTCAATTTTCTTCTTCTCCTCAGTCTTAGATGTGACCGTAAAACAACATGAAGCTGAGAATGCGTGAGGCATCTCAGCCGCCGGACCCGTCTCGCGTCCGTCGACGAGCCCAGAAACCCAACCGCAGACGCTCGAGGTGCTCGCTCGGAGGAAAGGGCCTTCTGAAGACCGTCATCCATCACGACGCAGCGACGGTAAAAATAACGCCATGCTTTCTTCTCTCAATAGTGAAGCTCACATTACTGAGTTAAAATTTAAAACAGATGATGATAACTGTGTATCCCAAAGGCTGGTGTTTGATAACAAGTTCTTATCAGCGATAGAGAATTCTGAGCGTAAATATCGTCTCATAAAGAATTGTAAGAAAAGCAGAACTCTCAGCGTGGATAATGCAGACTCGTGTGCATACACACAAACAATAAATTGACCAAAGGATGGAACAGATATTGTAGCTTATGTGGGAGGGGTTTCTGTCTAACAAATGGATGCATTTTCTTCACGTGAACTTTTTTTTTTTTTTTTTTACAGAGTATCATTACAGAAGCCTTCAGAAAATTCACTGTGATAAAACTTTAGTGGATTTTGAGTTCTTTGAGAGCACTTTTATATGCTTGAGTTTGTTGAGTCAGAGCAAAATTGATCCATTTGGTTTGTTTTAGTTTCTTTTTATAAAAAAAAAATGTAATAAAAAAATCTCTCCTTTTTTTTTTTTTCTCCTGAAAAATGCTGAAACTCAAAACAGAACATACAGCATGCTTTATTCACTTCCAGCACTCGAGTCGAGTCGATTCTGTTCAGTGAGTAAAATTCCTTTCTTACTTTGGGTTTCAGGTAGAGCAGAAGAAACAAAGAGGAGTCAAGAGGAGTCGCGTGACCTGTGACCTTATCACCTCATCCCCTCAAACTGGCAACGCCTGTAGGAAAAGCGTCGGGCGCAGGAGCCGCTCCGCAAATCAGGGTGAGGCGCAAGCTCGTTAAATGTATTTGCCCAGAAAGAATTGCCCTAAGAGTTGTACTTCTGTTTGATTGAAAACAATCTATGCTCAGTGAGCTAGTGCACAATAATCACAAATCTTATTGCAGCTGAGGAAATCTTTATTTAACCTCATGTAGCTTACTGTCACATGGTCATTATTCCTCTTTTACCTCCAAAAACGCTGACGCACAGAAACCAGGAACCATGACGCTAGTAAACAGACCAAGAGCAGTGTGAAGCTGGAGGCTGGAGATGCTTTGGACAGTCCCCCTCGAACCACCGTGCTGGGAACCGTCTTCTCTCCCGTCTTCAACTACTTCTCCCCGGCCAACAGGACAGGTGAGGTGTTCACCAGCACCACTGGAAACGACTTGGGAAACAGGAAAGTCCGTTACGTCTCATGTCACAGTTGACAACTGTGCAACTTTTTACCTTATGATTTTTGCACTACTGACTGACAGACTGACTCTGCAGTACTTTGTGTTTCACGTCTGACTACCTCACTGCCCTCCTGTTAGGTTTGGACCTGCCGGGTCAGGCTATGGAGGCGGAGGAGATCATAAAGCAGCTGGACATGGAGCAGGTGGACGAGATGCCCGTGGGCACTGCCACATCACCACCGGGGCAGTGTGCCCTGCCCTACCCCAGTGCCATGCCCCCCTACCACATCCACACTGAGAGAGGGGAGGAAGACGAGGATGAGCATGTGGTCACTCATGTTGATCTGCCTCTTCTTACAGGTGCAGAAGAAAGCTTCTGGAGGAGCAGTGGGCTTTCCTTTAACAGTCTGTCTGTGTCCGTTCTCTATCTGACTGTGTCTTTTTGCCTGTCTGTCTGTCTGTCTCTTTATCTGTCTGTCCGTCTGCCCATCTCCTTATCTGTCAGCCTGTCTGTCCATCCGGTATCTCTAAGTCTATCTTTTTGTCTGTCTGTCTGTCTGTTCATCTTTTTATTTGTCTGTCTGTCCATCTCTATGTGCCGGTCTTTTGTCATTATCAGTCTGTCTGTACATCCTTTTATCTGTCTGTCTGTCTTCATCTCTTTGACTGACTCTCTGTCCATCTGTCTCTTTATCTCTGTCTGTCTCTTCATTGATCTGTCTGTCTGTCTCTCTTTCCTGATCTATTTCTTTATTAGTCTGTGTGTTTGTTCATCTCTTTATCGGTCTGTCTGTCTCTGTTCTGATCTGTCTATCTATTTATCATTATAACGGTCTGTCCGTCTGTCTCTTTATCACTTTGTCTGTGTGTCTGTGTGTGTTCAGCTGCAGGATATCCTTCAGTCAGTGGTTATGTGGAGGTTCCCGCCTGCGTCCCTGACCCCTCGTGTGAGGAGGACTGGGAGGTGTTTGACCCGTGAGTACCGCCGCACACAGACAGTTTTGGACTAATTAATGTCCAAAATTTAAGGAGACGCACAAACATGTGGGCTAAGCTGGCCAGCTATCACGTCTTCGCTCATTTTAGCGAGGAAAAAAGAGGGTTTGTTTGTTATGGTGATGTTATTCTGACAGGTTTGGTTTCTCCCTGTGTCTGTGTGGGGTTCCTCCAGGTTCTCCGGTTTCCTCCCACCTCCTTAAAATGGACTGTTGTCAATGTCCGACCAATTTGAGCTAGTTTACAAGCAGTTAACTGTCCAGAATTTCTCAAAAATCTGTTCTAGTCTGTTGATGTATTTTGTAGCAATCATAGCTAGATATCCCAGAGTTTTACTGTAGATTTTGATGTTGGATATTTTTAGGTATTTTTTCATCAAACACGTACCTCCACTAACCGAGGAGCAGCTAACCCGTAAACCTGCGCTGCCCTTAAAGACACGCAGCACGCCCGAGTTCTCCCTCGTCATAGACTTGGTGAGTATCAAGTACAGGAAAATAATCAACGATGCAGTTGCATGATGAAACGGAGTAACTGTTACCGCTGCAAAGTTTATTATATTTCTGTAATATATATATCTGACATGTTTTACATTTCTACAGCACTTTATATTTAATAAAGAACAACAGATCCTTTTACATCTGTTCATAGTAAAGAATGTCTTTGGTTCTGTTTTACAGTGTAATTGTTTGTGTTTGTTTGAAGGATGAAACTTTAGTTCATTGCAGTCTGAACGAGCTGGAAGATGCAGCACTGACATTTCCTGTCCTTTTTCAAGATGTTATTTACCAGGTAATGTAACCGCGCTCAATGTGCCTATTATTAATTAACGTAATATCTCTGAGCGCAGATATTTATTCTTACAAAATTTGATCTGATTATGATCAGATTCACTGTTATTGTATATAAAATACCAAATAATTTGAGTTCGGCAAAGGTCTAAAGGTACTCGATGGTGTAAATAGCACAATGGCTATGAGCTTTCATTCGATATTCCACCCCATCCTGCTTTTTTTTTTTTTTTTTATCCCTCTATTCATCCATTATTTTCCCCATAGAATTTGAATGGGCAATTTTTCCAACTCCTTCCATACTGTCAATTGTGAAAATAATATCTCCAAACTCACTACACATGTTCTGGTCAATATTATAAAACTTTCCACCTCTTTTATATCTTCATCATGCCCGCTTTCAGTTTATTTCATCCTTCGCTTTTCCTCCCATTGGCTTCAGTTCACGTATTGGTCTGCTCCTAGAGATTTAAAGCAAGGACCGGCATCAGTAAATGTCATTAGGTTATCATACCTTAGATAAATAAGGCATTCCATTAGAACTGCTCCTCTTTCTTTCTTTTTCTTCCCTCCATCCGACCATTAGACCAATTGATCCATTTCTTTCTTTCTATGTTAATATCTAACTTTCCCTATCTTTCATCTCTCTCTCACTCATTGTCTATCTATCACTCTATCTATCTCTTAACTTCTCCATCTATTTCCTAATTTTTTTTAGTCTAAACTCTGTCTAACCCCTCTTCTTTCTCTCACTTTCTTTGACTTCCTCTTTCTGTTTCACTCACATTATCTATCAGTCTTTCTTGAATCTTGTGCTTTGCGAGCACTTCCTTTTGTAAATGCAAATCTACTAATTATTAATTTCCCTTTCGATACAGTGTTGGGTGTCAGTTGACGTCATTCTCTTTAAGGAGATTTGAAAAGACATTTGCAGCTAGAAAAAAGTTCCACAAGAGGGCGCTAATGACAAGTGTGGGAAAATTACAGGTGATCCGAAAGGGCTGAAGACATTCGGATATCCAGAAAGAACATGAGTATCAGAGCTTATTTTTCTCGTGAGCTTGACGTAGTGAAAGTTATTTTCCGAGATCACGTAACGGCTCCGTGCCAGCATTACGTCGTCGTAGCCAATGGCGACGATTTTGCGATAATTACATCGTGTCAACAAAGGTGAAGGATGTCTCCCGAGCTGCAAACCATCTCTCAAACATCATGCGGAAACCATGGAGACGTCCCGGTCCTTCGAGTTGGCTGAGAGTGAAACTGACCACTTGTTGGGGATTACTTTAGTTTCCATGACGACAGAGTCACCTTCTTAAGGTGATAGGCTTCGTAAGGTGCTGACAAACGTACAGAGATTTTCTCTTGTCACTCCGTGGTTAAAGAAATAAAAACCATGATGTTCTCACCCATGATTTATAGAAGGTACACCTAATCATACATTTCTACAGCCTAAGGAACATAAGATTTATAAATAGCTCTCTGGAGTTATATCAGGGTTCCCAAGCACTTGGCTTATTTTAGCCAAGATGCTCTTGTGTACTGTTTTTGTACTGGTTGTTTTTTTTTTTTTTTGTTGTTTTATCTCGTGTGTGTGTGTGTGTGTGTGTGTGTGTCTGAGTGCAGATGTGACCTGATTTTTCTCCTTTGTCCACAGGTTTATGTACGATTGAGGCCATTCTTTAGAGAATTTCTCCAACGGATGTCTCAGATTTACGAGGTAGCTGAGTGTTGTTGTTTGTTTGTTTTTGGTCTGTTTTAGCACACAGTCATCAGTGAAAATTTATGCTGAACTGAAAACAGTGAAAACTAATGAGCACTGAAATGCTGTTAGTGTTACAGGCTTCAGATTTTAACCACATATATAGATATAATGGTTTGATATCCTTTAATAAAAAAAAAAAAGGGCGGTTTTACATCATGATTGTTTTAATTGCTTTAAAATGTGTTGTATTGAATAAAACAAAAACTTGCTGAGTAGCATAAATCTGAAAACAAGTAAGAGTGTATCTTTTTTTTTTTTTTTTTCTTTCCTCCAATTAGATCATTCTTTTCACCGCTTCAAAGAAAGTTTACGCCGACAAGTTGCTGAATATTCTCGATCCGAAGAAGCAGTTAGTTCGGTAAGTGGAAATTTTTTTTTTTTTTTCCGTCCTTCAAATGTGTTGCAGAAAAACTGACAAAAACTCTTTCATCAAAATCTTAAACTCGCAAAAGCACTGATTACAAACGTGACCGTTGTGTATTAATGTACAAAACAGCTAAGTAAGGAATAACACCTCATAGGGAGTGCTGTTAGCGGGAGAGAATCCATGCTGGGGTGGTGTGAAGAAGCAGAGTTAGCCTACTGTTTCCATGCTAAAGTTGAGTTACACGTCCTGAAGCTTTTATTCCTCTTTTACCACAGCAGTTTGCCAATAGTTGCTATTTTAAATTTATTACCTAATGACACACTTTTTTTTTTTTTAACTGTTTTTTGTTGCATTTAACATTAAAGGGGCCGGCTCACCCTTCCCAGAATCCTCTGCGCCAAGTAGTGAGTCACCATTTTCAATGCCATCAATATTCTAAACACAATCTGGCGGCATCCTACATCTTAAATTGTAACATGAAGTTCATGATATTTTGTCAAACTATCTATATTTTAAATTCTTTCGACTGCGCCATTCTGTACATAACAGACCTGAACCGGCCGCGAAGGAAAGAAAAGATGAGACGTATTTTGTTCACGTGTTCAAAACAAAAACAGCGCCTTGGATTCTGGGAAGGGTGAGCCGGCATCTTTAAGGAATATCCACATGACAAATTAGTTCCTGTTTCCTTATAGCAGCGATAAACTGTCTTCACCTTTTCCCAAGTTAATAAGAATAATAAAAAAAATACTTCAGCATTTTATGCTGCTAATAAAGCAGAAAGAACAAACTCTACTGAAGACTTTACTGTGGCGGAAAACCTACTGACTGCCTGCTACAAAGTGCTGAAACTGGAGACTTGTTCCGTAAATGTTACCTAACCTTCTCCTAACACAACGCTTTGCTTTGTTAAATAACATCAAAGATTAATGTTTTTGTGAAATCTGTTTATCCTTGGCCAAAGATGTGGATGACGCGAGTCTCTGTGAAGGAGCTGTTACTATAGAAACTGCACTCACTTCTATAGAAGATTAAACAACACTTTTAACTATAATGTGCTATAATGAATATTAATTAACAGTGAATGTTTGCTTATTAATATTCTTGACTGTGATGAAGCAGGCTGTTTGTTGGAGAGGCAGCAAAAATGTACACATATACATTTATAAGAGGAAAAAATGACTGACCTCAGCGTGTTTTAGATTCAGAAATGATAAAATATCTGACCACGATATGCATCGTCTTAAAGCTTTCAAATTTTAACTTCAGACTGTCCTCATGGAGGTGTAATTGTAATGAAATCCTCATCAGCGCTGCTGCACGCTGGTTGCTTTACTGGCTTTGATTACAGCGTAGGTTAGATTCAGGTCAGACAGACATGTGAAGAGTCCATGTGATATTCAGGTGTCAACTCTTTGGTTTGTCTGCATTATTCAGTCTTATCCTAGTGCTGCCCTGGAAACCAATGCATTTCTTTTGTGTGTGTCTCTGTGTGTGTCTCTGTGTGTGTCTCTGTGTGTGTCTCTGTGTGTGTCTCTGTGTGTGTCTCTGTGT
>JAQQZR010001961.1:0-10139 GCA_030068235.1 Notoglanidium macrostoma
GAGAACATGCAAACTCCACACAGAAAGGCACCCTGGGTGATCTGGGGATCGAACCCAGGACCTTCTTGCTGTGAGGCAACAGTGCTCACCACCACACCACCGTGCCACCCGTTGATAAATCCCTCGTTCTAAACCATCATGCATGTTCATGGTCAATTGTTTTCAGACATGCCGCCAATTAGCTAAATACAGTAACAAAACTTACCTCTAAAATCCTGTGAAATCACTTTTCCCCTTGTTGGAATAATGGCAAAGAAAGTTAAGAAAAGAAACTAGGCTTAAGGTTAGGGATGGGCGGCACGGTGGTGTAGTGGTTAGCACTGTCTCCTCACAGCAAGAAGGTCCTGGGTTCGATCCCCGGGTCACCCAGTGCCTTTCTGTGCGGAGTTTGCATGCTCTCACCGGAGTTTGCATGCTCTCCATGCGTGGGTTTCCTCTGGATGCTCTGGTTTCCAAAGACATGCAGATTAGGTCAACTGGCTACTCTAAATTGTCCATGTCCATTCAATTTGTGAATGCGAGCGTGTGTGGCTGTTTGTCTGTGTTGGCCCTGTGGTGGACTGGCGACCTGCCCAGGGTGTACCCCGCCTCTCGCCCGAATATCCCTGCGACCCAGATGGATAAAGCGGTATAGATAATGGATGGATGGATGGAAGGTTAGGGTCATGCATTTAGTTTCTCACACCAACATAGGTTCCAAATCTTGCCATAAATCAGTCACTCCCTGAGGAGTGCATGGTTTATGAAATCTTCCGGTAATATTAGACAAGCTATGTTACATTTTTAAACACCTGTCACAGATTTTGATACAAAATAGACTATATGTCTGTTTCTAATTAGACAAAATTATTACAGTAATTGAGAAATTTTTAATAAAAGACAAATACAGAACATATGTGGATGTTGAGATTTTATGCATGATGTGACACTCCCAATTCTTTCTATTTGCAGTTCCCCTGTTCTGCCACCAGATGCTGTGCCCACATGGGCAAAGCTATGCTTATGTTTATACACATTCTTAAATACAAGTTCATATATTCCACATTTTGTATAGGAGTACTCGTACACACCCATTATGCACACATCTGTGTGTACACATTGTTGATAAATGAGGGCCCTGGTTCATATTGGTTGGTTGCTACTTTATTTTGGTCACCAAATTCCTTGTTAGTTATGTGCTACCCATTCAAGCCATTGGACCACATTTGGTCACACTGCCTGAAGCACTTATCCACTGTAGATGAGTTTGTGGGGTTTGCTTTCCATGGAAACAAGGATGATTAGTATCCAAACATACATTGGAATGGTGCAAGCTGGGTTGCCAAATATTTGAGAGTGTTCTGGACATATTCGGCCCAAGGGAGAAACTTTGTGTGACCAAACAAAGTGTGAGCAAAATGGGAACTTTGGCAAATGATGAACAAGAGACAAAGAACTTTCTCATATCTGTGAACATACACTATATTGCCAAAAGTATTCGTTCACCTGCCTTTACACGCATATGAACTTAAGTGACATCCCATTCTTAATCCATAGGGTTTAATATGACATCGGCCCAACCTTTGCAGCTATAACAGCTTCAACTCTTCTGGGCAACCTCTCCACAAGGTTTAGGAGTGTGTTTATGGGAACTTTGACCATTCTTTCAGAAGCACATTTGTGAGGTCAGACACTGATGTTGGACAAGAAGGTCTCCGCTCTAATTCATCAAAGAGGTGTTCTATCGGGTTGAGATCAGGACTCTGTGCAGGCCAAGTTTTTCCCCACCAAACTCGCTCATCCATGTCTTTACGGAGCTTGCTTTGTGCACTGTTGCGCAGTCATGTTAGAACAGGAAGGGGCCAACCCCAAACTGTTTCCACAAAGTTGGGAGCATGAAATTGTCCAAAATCTCTTGGTAGGCCGAAGCATTCAGAGTTCCTTCCACTGGAACTAAGGGGCAAAGCCCAGATTCTGAAAAAACAACCCCACACCATAACCCCTCCTCCAAACTTTACACTTGGCACAATGCAGTCAGACAAGTACTATTCTCCTGGCAACCGCCAAACCCAGATTCGTTCATTAGCTTGCCAGATGGAGAAGTGTGATTCATCACTCCAGAGAATGCGTCTCCACTGCTCTAGAGTCCAGTGGCGGCATGCCTTACACCACTGCATCCAACGCTTTGCATTGCACTTGGTGATGTATGGCTTGGATGCAGCTGCTCGGCCATGGAAATCCATTCCATGAAGCTCTCTACGCACTGTTCTTAATGAGACATTTCAATGCCAGAATCAGCATTCATCTATAGCTACCAAGAGACATTACAATCTACAAATATGGCTGCCAAGGACTCCAACTCCTGACACACATGTTCAAGCTTATTACAGTCAGTATTATCAAATCACATCTGGCACACACTATAAATAGCTGTCAATGTAGACAATGTAGTCAATGTAACTTCATTGTAGCTCAGTGTAGTCTCTTCTTGTGATATACCAAGCCCTGATGTTAACACTTGTTTATCTGGTTATGACCTTTGTTTATCCTTGTTTAATTGCCTGACCACTTCCTGTTTATACTGACTTTAAATTTGATTAATGATTTAGATCTATTTGCTTGTTGTAAAAATAAAGCCTTGTACCTGCACCTGCAACCATTGCTGCTGCCTGACCTAATGTGGTAAGATGTAACACAACTATATCACAACCAATAAAAATGTAAGAAACAGTGAAAAGTGTAACAAAAATGGCAGATCAACCAATTGGCATATGAATCCAGAATGACTGAAAATTGCACAGGTGTGTTGAGCTCTCCTCATGAAAGATGCACTGACTTGGCATCCTTGATTTCTGTCATGGCAAATCATTCAATGCCATGATATTTCACTTCATTAATGTTGAAATAAAAACTTTCAATGTATGTTCATTTTAACTATCAATAAATAATTATATAGTTAACAACAGTAATTTATTAGGGATGCCACCAAAAAATTCAGCTGAACATAGTTAAAAATGACAGTTTTAGAGAGAAAATGAAAAGAAGATTGGGACTAGAGGAAAAAAGATTGAATAGGCATACAGTAAAGTTTTAAATCTATCACTTTAGAAGTAAATAATGCCAAATATAATTTAACAGTGATGGAAAATGCTGGGTTTTTTGTTCCGCTGCAACATACATTAGACTAAATTTGTAAAAGGATTATATCAAAAACATTTTGTTATGTTTCTTACTGTTCATTGCAGTAATATACCCTTTCTGTATTATAAAACTTATTTTCATGATTCATGAATGGGGTAAGGTAAAATAACACTAAATAATTATTAATAAGAGAACTAGAGCTTTTTCTTTAAATTTTTAAAAAGTTTTTTTAAGATACAAAATACATTCAATAGAGTGCTAGAATTTAGATTTTTTTTTTAATGTATTTCCATTTTACAAATTATAATTAAAAAATCCTCTTCTTTCCCAACAGGCACCTGTTGAAACATTCCAGCAATCTGGCCCCACCAGTTTACCTAAACCTAAAGCCTATAGTACACCAAGGGGAACAAATTCCAAGGCTTATCTGACACTGGAAGGAACTGCCCAGGCCCTACCCAAGTTGGGGAAAAACATACACCATGAGTTGAATACAGAGGACCTGTGTACAAAGTCATAATGAATATTAAAGAAACTTTTAAGAAAAAGTTGCTTAAACTGAAAAGAATTTAAGTGATTTATTATTTGTTTATTTTTGGTATTACTCATCAGAAAAAGAGCAAACAATTTCCGAATTACTTGTGAACAATCATGATGAGAGAAAGGAGACATTAAGTGCAAAGCCAGTATGTTTCTTCATATATTTAAGGTTGAATTAGACATAGACTGACCTAGACTACAAGAGATCTATTATATTTTAGGATACATTTCAAATCTCATGGCCTCTTCACACATTACAGAACTTGACAACATTAAAACAGGAAGTGTAAGTGCTAGAAAGTGGATTTATTCAACTTAAACAAGGTATAAATATATAGTGTTAATATTGATTTGGTGCTTTGAAATTCTGTGCTTTTTAACATTGTAAAGCAGAAGTTTTTCCAGGAAAAGACTGTTTATTCTACTGCTGTGCAAAACTGACCCTATACAATAACCATTTACACCATTGAAGTTAATGCATCTTAATGGATGTTGCAACAGTGAATTTTCCTTGATTTAAATGAAAGCCTTTTAATGAAATACACTTCAACTAAAAAAAAAAAAAAAAAAAAAAAAATTTATTCATATTTCCAAGATGAATGGCAAAAAATACTTATTTTAAGATTGTTCTAATAGAACTATGCCATATAGCCAAAGGTATGTGGACACCTGACTGTCACACCCATATGGGTGCCTTCACCAAACTTTTCCCACAAAATTTGAAACTGAATTGTGTAGAATATCTATGCATTGCTGTAGCATTAAGATTTTCCTTTAATGAAACTATGGTTCTCAAACCTGTTCTAGCAAGACAATACCCCTGTGCACAAAGAGGTCCATAAAGACATGGTGTGCCAAGGTTGGTAGGGAAGAAATTGAGTGGCCTGCACAGATCTCTGACCTCAACCCCACTGAAAACGCTTGGGATGAAATGAAATAAATAGGTGTGACTGGTCAAATGTCCACATACTTTTGGCCATATAGTGTAAGTTATGCTGACAGAGAACATCAATTGATGTTTTGTGTTCTCTGTTGATCTGGTGTCATTAGCTTGCCGAAAGATCTACATATGGAGTTAAGGTTAAATTATCCTGCTGGTACTTTATTTGCAATGGTTTAAATCTGCCACAAAGTATTAACAACACTATAGGCTATTTATTTTTTTTTTTCTTGTGTGTATAAATACCATTTAACTACAATTAATCCCCTTTTTCCTCCAAATATGCTGATGTGCATTTCCAAATACTTGTATCTGAACCCAATAAAGAGATATTAAATGTATTTTGTGTAAATTGTAAATTGTATTTAGAGCAATATAAGAGCTAAAATTTAAGGGCATCATGGGTTGTACATAGAAATGGCTTCTAGCTGTCCAAACAGCTTTTTGAAATGGCAGTGGTGTCTATTTCTTAATTTTAAACTGTGACCACAGATAATCCACTAAATTGTGCAATTCTGGAACTGTGATATTTGGGGGTTTTGCCATGCTCACCACCATCCTTACTAATCCTGCACAACTGTCTGAGTAGTGTCCATGGTTATGTCTGAGGTCTGAACATTGATGTGTACATTGATTGATTGTGTATTGATTTTGTGATTAATCCCTCACTATGCACACAAAGCTCTGAATACAGCCTATAATGTTTAATTATTAATTAAATTCTTCACAACCATACTTCCACTGTATTACATAGGACATTTTAAATGATAGCTGTAGTAACAAACTGGAATTATTCATGTTTTGTCATGCCCTTATGCTCTTATAACAAAGACAAGTGAATAGTTACGCTTTCATTCACTCACCACATTGTCTGGTGCCCATACAGGCCACATCACCTGATGCAGCATTGTCAGGCGTGAGCTTCATTACATGGAATCCTCCATTGTAAAAGAACTATGACTTACAACATGAAAGGGGCAAAAACCATAAAAACTATCTGGCAAAAGTAAGGCATTCAACAACAACCATACGAAATTCAAAGAATAAACTGACCTGAGCATTCCCCAGATGGAAAACTGACATAATAAAAAAACCAAAACAAAATCACCACCTCCATGCAACACCCCAATAATGCATCATTCCAAATGCTCCAACTTCCACAAGCATGACATCTGGCACCATGGCACGTGGCACGATACCCTGCTTGTCATGACTTAGTGTGTACAAGTCTCTAACAATTTGATGATAAACCCGAAAGCTATCGGGTGTGGCAGTCATCATTCAATAATGCCACTTAAAGCTGGCCACTGCCACTGAGATGCTAGATCTGATGATTACATGGCTTGGTCAAGAATCTGTGAAACACGTCAAAAGAATTTGCTCTTTACAAATCAGGAAACCCAGATGTATCTCTACAAAAGGCTTGGGAGTTCTTCCAGAAGCGTTATGCTGCACCTAGGGTAAGGGTTAAGTCTCTGTTTAAAAGACTTAACTAGAATATTGGCCAAAGATTATGGGAACCTAAGGAACCTAAGGAATCTTCTAATGGTGCCAAAGAAGAAGGTTACCTCACAGAACCTACATACATTGACACTGCCAGGGGATTGTGCCCATAGTGGAGAAACTTCCTCATGAGCATCAAGTTAAATGGCTTTCAATTGGCTCAAGATTCAAGGAAGAAAAGAATGGCTATTTCCTTCCATTCAATTCCTTTGCCAGTTTCAGCTGGCATGGATCACACAGAAGAAATGAGCCTAGTTTCATCCTTCTAAATGGCAGCAACAACATTTTGAAGTCAGACAAAGCATTGGTAGCTCAGTGGGTAAGACGTTGAAATTTGAACCCAAGTTAAAATCCCAGCACTGCCAAGCTGTCACTGATGGGCCCTTGAGCAAGACCTTATCTGCTCAGTTACATAAGATACATGTAAGTTGCTCTTTATAAGGGCATCTGCCAAATACTATAAATATCAAAAAATATAAATATTTCTTCAGGTTACCTCAATCTGAAAAAAACCTGAAGGACCAATTTACAACAAACTGCACCTGCTGAGGAAATGCAGAGCATTTAGAGACAAGAGTCTTGAAAAAAGAAAGACTGTTTTCAAAGAGAATGGAATTTGTTTCATGTAAAAAAAACTGTAAGGGCACAAGTGCATAGAGTGTCACTGTAATGGCATAACACTGCTATGCATCCATGTCCAGCACCTCAAGTATCTACAAGGCCAACACCCCTCAGACAATAGCAGGGAGGAAAAGAAACACACTGGTACCAGTGCAACCATTAACTCAAAATGCACCCAGGTTTGTGACCCAGGGCAAACAGATCCTGATCAAAGATCTGTCTGGTTCGAGTATATGTTCAAGGTCAATTTGAGAAGGCAGTCAACATGTGTGTGATTCCAGATGATCACCATAACTGTTCATTGGTTCTGTAACAAGCACTGATTTGTTTGTCAAATTTCATGACTTTTTGCCCCTTGGACCCACATTGAAAATGGTCAAGTCAAAAAAAAAATCTTAACAGAAGCAATAGAACACACCTCTGGTGCTTGGTCCCTAATAAATAAATAAATAAATAATCCTCCTCCGGGTGCTCCAGTTTCCTCCCACAGTCCAAAGACATGCAGATTAGGTTAACTGGCTACTCTAAATTGCCCATAGTTGTGATTGCATGCACGGTCCCTACTATTTCTTGCATGTCCTGTCTCTTGCTTCATCAGAATAATCTCAGGATCAGTCTCTTTATCTTTTTGCCACTCCCCTTGTTGCATGACTTCACCCATTCCCCACATGGTGTCATCGTACTGCTGAGCTTCTATTAAGTCCGTTTTAGACATCTGCTTTAAGTCAAGGTGAGTGGGGAAAAAATAGACATCAGGGTTGCACTCAGGGGAAGGTGCCAGATGATCAATATATCTGGGTGGCATACCAGAAAACTCAGTCATCCAGACCCTCTGACAAATGGAGTTTACACCACAAGTATCTCCTCCCACTTTCCACACCCAAGCTCATGAGCCAAGTTTCTTGACAGCAGGTCAGTGTCAATGTTGTTCTTGCCAGGTTGATACTGGATGTCAAAGTCATATGTAGCTATGGCAGTCACCCAGCAATATCCCGTTACATTAAGCTTGGTTATTGTTAGCACATAGGTAAGTGGATTATTATTGGTAAGTACTGTAAATTTTTGCTCCATATAAGTATAAGTAATAAATATAAGTAATCATAAACTTTATCCATAAAGTCTACTTCAGTGCTAAAATCTCAAGCAGGTAAATTGGGTAGCACTATTCAATGATTCTGTACAAGCCTGGTCCAACCAGTCACCAAATGGCTCAGACTCTTTTTCAGGAAGGTCTTTGTTTTCTCTTTAGTTTGCTTATTACCTTTCTGATTTTGTGCATCCCCTTAGGCCATACACCTCGTACCACCAATTGTTATGTCTAGAGGTATGTGGGTACCTTTAAACGTGTGGAAAATGGAAATAGTGCGCAACCAAACACAGAACCAAATAGTGAAGACCACCACAGACAAGTGAAATGTGTGTGTATATATATATATATAAACTTTATATACAAATTATATTACACCTAAATATTTACAAAAGCAAACAGGTTGGGTTCAAATGACAACACCAAACAAAGGAACTTAGCAAAACAAAACGTCCCTACCCTATCTAAGATTTTGTGCTTCCTAGCTAGTGAGACCCAAACCAAGCCAAAACAAATTCTCACTAGCTACTCTATCTAACTACAAAACAATACTTACACAGGGTGGTCTGTGCCTCTAACCTAGTGTGTCTATACAAATTCAGTTTCCTATGTGGGTGCACAATGTAAGTGTATGCAATATTAACAGATTCAAAAATGATAACAATATATACAAAGAGCTGAAAGAAAATCTATACAACAGAGATGACTTGTAGGAAAAGAAAGTGAGACTAAACCTAACCAACCTGATATATACAAACCATATACACTTGTCTGTAAACAGAACATCAACAACTAACTCTCCAACGAATACTGCCAACTCTCTCCAACACAAAAACAACCACGCCTCAAAACTCCCTCTTCGAACATCGCGGGGTTACGGCCTTTAAAAGGCCCGAAGGCGGGACATCCGGAGCGATCATCCAATGGCCGACGACACTGATGAACGACCAATCACCGAAGTTGGGAGGCGGCGGGATATCCAGAGTGATTGTCCAATATGCGGCAATTCTGGCGACCATCCAATCATCGCCGCTGGGAGGCGGGACATCTGACGGGTGAGACGAGCCGTAACAGAAAAAAAAGAGAAAAGAACGGAAAACAAACAAACAAACAAGAACCTTACGTGTCTCAGCACGTAACACCAATGCATCACTTTAAATCTCACTGCTGGCTGCCTATTGTATTCTATGTCTTTCTGTGTGTACCTGGCATGAACTACCCTAACCCAGTCTAATTATGCAAATTCGTGAGTGCCTATTTCCCTAGCCTGATGATGTAGCAGACAAAATGTCCCACCCCTTTTTGATACAATCTGTGCCTCTTTTTCCATTTAGGATAGACTAGGGACACCACACACCCAAGTTTAAATAAACAAAAACACACTGGAACTTACAAACTAACCTTAACAGTAGTGGGCCAACACACACTTAAACATCCTAGGCCTAAGCTGGCTAATGAATAGATGAACTAGGTGTAGCAGGCCTGAAACATGCTGGCGTTCTGAGTGACCCAAAACAAAATGGCCACTTCACTCACTGAGGAGCAACGCGCAAAAGAGAAAAAAACCAATTCACAATACATTAATCCAAATGGCCGTGGACAATTTACCCAACTGATGATGACTGGAGTCCCGCAACTTGAACAAATCTTCAAACTGAAGTTCTGAATCCCCTATGTGAGCCCCAAACGTTTACCCCTGTATAGCCAACTGTCGAAGCTTCGAGTGATCCTCTAGCCCTTCTCCAAACAGCTACCGGTGTTCTCTCTCTGAAAACCCCACTATCTCGTCACTCCTCGCTCCCCCATTTTACCTGCCCCCTTTCATTTCTCACCACATCACACGTTAACCAGAACACACAATAAAATAAAATTATATTTCATCTCAAATTAGAAGAGATAGGCTTTTAAACATGACATCTCTACATCTCTACATCAAGATTATCTGAACTGAAGACTTTTACATACACCCATATCCCAGAGAATTCTCGTGAATGACCCAAATAAGTGTCCCTGCAGATGCATGTACATAGCAAACTCATTCACTCTTTTGCTAAGAAATCACTTATGAAAAAAATAACTGCCTAGTTCCAATGGGAGCTACATTACACCTATAATTACTTATCACCAATTATCTGAAACATACTTTGTTTTTCCTACTGTGCTACACTATGATAGGCTAATAATGTAAAGCTTACATGTGATAATCATTTAAAGACAATAAAGTGATTTTAAAGTTAAATGATCTATTTACTTGTTAGATTTAAAATCTTGTCTCATGTTAGTTGTTTCCTCTCTGTGTCTGTCCTGTCCTTTGATCCTGTAACCCTG
>JAQQZR010001962.1:0-10128 GCA_030068235.1 Notoglanidium macrostoma
GGACATGATTTGGAAAGGCACACACCTGTCTATATAAGGTCCCACAGTTGACCGTGCATGTCAGAGCACAAACCAAGTGAAGTCAAAGTCACTGTATGACTAGTTCAAACCAATTCTGTGAAGGTCATTGCAGGGAACATCTGTGGGCACACCCAAACTTACAAGGAGCCACTATAAGAACAGGCGCTCTGAATAAGGAGGGCACAGCGCGCACTCAGATTCTCTTCATCTCCTCACTGTCTCTGTCTTTCTCTATCTTTGTATTTAATAAAACCTCTATAAAGATGAGTCTCTGATGGTGTGAGCTGAATTTCCACCATAACATGTAAATAAAAACAGAATGCAGTGACTTGCATATCCTTTTTGATGATATGAATACAATACAAAGACAAGATACTTAATGTTCATACTAATGTACTATTGTTTTTTCCACATTCTTTCTTCAAGTCAAGTCAAGTGAGATACGACTTCAGTGGCTCAACAGTCTGAGGTCTCCATTGCCATATTTTGCACTTCATAATGCACCATGTACAGATCTGGACTGCAGGGAAGTAAGTCTTGTACCCAAAATCTTTTAATATGAAGCCTAACACATGCACAACACCTATGAAGTTCTAACACATGCAGAACGTGGCTTGGCATTGATTTGCTGGAATAAGCAGGGACGTCCCAGTAAAAGATGTCGTCTGGATGGCAGCATATGCTGCCCCAAAACTTGAATGCACCTTTTAGAATTAATGGTGCCTTTACAGATCACCCATGGGTAACTTGCCACACCCTCATACAATCACAGATGCAGGTTTTTCAGCTTTGCAATGGAATCACTCAGATTGGTCCTTTTCCTCTTTAGCCTAGAAAACATGACATCCATGACTTCCAAAAACAATTTGTAAAATGTGAACTCATCAGACCACAGCACACTTTTCCACTTTCCAGCAGTTCAATCTCATTGAACGTCTTGAAAGGCATTCAATTTTGGTTTTTGGCCTTGCCCTTATTGTTTAAAGATTTCTTCAGATTCTCTAAATATTATTAAATTATGGATTGTAGATGGTGAAATCCTTAATTTCTTGCATTTATGATGTTTTGTGAAACTGAAATTGTATGTTGGCGAACATTGCCCCCAAAAAATGAAAAATCATTCTTCCCAAGAAAAAGAACAGTTCAAAGAAGTCATTGAAAGCACAAAATTGCCATGACATTCAGGTCCATAATGACAGTATGTGGTTCCCTTGGATTTGGTGGCAGTCGTTCTGAAGAAGGAGGAGCTAGGACAGGAGGCAAATATATAATGGAGGACTTAATCCACCCCAGTCCCCAGTGGAAACAACCTCCACTGTCCCACATTGAGAGGTTGCCAAGATGCAGGAGGAATTTTCAGATGCGTTTTCATTTCCACCTGGTCACACTAACCTCGTAGAACATTACACTGAAAAGCCCCAAGGGCTAGTGATATGCAGTCGCCCCTATTGTTTGCCCAACACAAAAAAACAGTGAGAGTTGGAGGGTAATCAAGGAGTCCCACAGTGACTGGTCCAGTATGGTGGTCCTGGTTCCCAAGGTAGACAGTTCAGTCCTGTTGTGTGGACATGAGAGAAGATAATGTAGTGTCTAAATTTGATGTGTATTCAATGCCCCACACTGACACACTACTCCATCCATTAGGTGCAGTTCTCTTTTATTCAACACTGATTTGAATCCCGTATCTTGTGAGAAATTGGCCTTTTCCACTCTGTTGGTTTACACCAACTCATGACCCTTACATTTGGATTGTTTGCAGCCTCAGTGATGTTCCAACAATTCATGGACAGAAACTTCTATCCGCACATTTCCTATGTCGCTGCCAATTGGATGATGTAATAATTTCTAGTAATGATTGGCAGCAACACGTTCAGCATCTGAGGGCTGTTCTGAGATCGTTAAAAAGGGTGGGATGCACAGCAAACCCAAAGACCTGTGCAACTGGACAGGTGGAAGCATAGTAACTGGGCTTCCATTTGGGCCATGTGTAGGTATGTCCCAAATTGGTAAGACAACAGTGATTATATCCTGCCCAAAACCCAAGAAAAATTAGGAGGCGAGACAGTATCTGGGGCTGGCTGGCTGTTATCATAGGTTTGTGCCTAATTGTTCAGATGTTACCAGCCTGCAGACTGACCAGACTAAAAAGACAGCATGAACTCCAGTCCAGTGAAACAGGCTTCTATTCAGATAAAAGCTGCCCTCTGTGGCAGACCACACTTACATTTTCCTAACTTCAAGCTATCCTTTGTTTTACAGACTCATACATCAAGCAGAGGGCTGGGGGTCATGCTGACTCCAGTGGTGTAGTGGGAAGAGCACACAGTGCTTTATATCAGCTGCAAGATCTCAGTGCAAGAGGATCTCAGCAGGATCAAACTGTGTCTGGCCATCAAGTAGTCAGTCCTCACCCTCCAGTACTAGACAGGACTGATTTCTTGGGAAGAGCCTTCACACTCTGTTCAAACCATCCCATGCACTAATGGCTGCACCACATGAAGAATGCCAATGTGCCAATTACTCATTGGTATCTGGCAGCCATTTAAGTTTGAGGTGGTCCACAGGCCGGAGGTGCAGATTGGCTTGAGATTTCCTCCCTTGCCTTGGGGACAGCAAACTGTACAACTGCCTGGCCTGAGTTGGACAGTGGGTGTAAGTGGTGGCAGGGGCATGAGCCGGGAAAAGTGAGTATTAAAGACCTACACCTGTGAGGAATTTTTCTAACAAGTGTTCTGTGTTTCAGTGAGTGGTGGCATGGATAAAAAGGAGAGAGCTGAACAGCACAGAGATGAGTGTGTTTGTGTGTAGATCTGTATAGTGAAATAGAATCACTGAAAACCAAAGGATAAGAGTAAAAGAAAATAAAGAGCCCTTTTTGAGTTGTCCCAAGCCAGCCTCCTGATTCCTCATTTATGGTCCACCCATAAAAGTGTCAAAATGTATTAAGCAATTTACAGAATGCAAATGGTTAAGGGGTTTTAAAAAAGATGAGAACATTGCATGGATAGAGATAACTTGCTACAACTAGAGAGTCTAGGCACATGGTCCAGAATTTAACATCAGAAACATTTTCACAGAAAACTTTTAATGTCAATTGATCCATGTCAATGTCCAAAATTTATGTAAATCAAATATGGAAAATACAAATGACTGGACGCTTATCAGCATGCTAAGGTAGGGCTGCTCAATTATGGCTCCCACAGGATTATGTGAGACCATGGTGTGCGCACCCTCGTTCCGACCTTCTAGGGGGTCTGGTGCATGCTCCACTGGAAGGAAATTTTGTATAATTTAAAGTTAAATGCATCAGTCTGGTGCACACTGACAAAATTAAGAGGATAGTTCTAAGAAGAACATTGAGCTCTAAACAATTTTTTGCTTTAGTAATACCATCATAAACTCACTGGTTGTGTAGGTATAATTGGTGATGACACAGCAAAAAGGTCACATCCACAAAGCCTGGTAAAAGAGTTTGACAGCTCACAAATGGTCAAAAAAATGATAGATCTTTTGCTAACAAAAACTGAAGAACTGGTTTGAGATTCGGCACTGGCCCTGAACCGGCCTTGAAAATGCCTGGGTGGAAAAGGTGAAAGGTATGTGGAAGCTGTAAATAAAAACTCAGTCAAATACCAACAACCTCATGGCAGGGGTGAACACATCATGATCCTCCATTTGAACACTTCAAGAACTGAAATATAGGGGCCATATCACAAGGTACACCTCTCATCAGCAGTTATTATTAGAAGACAAGACTGGAATTCACAAAGAAATACAAAGATGAGATGAGTTTTATGATGAGACCAAGATTAACCTCTATCAAGTGATGAAAATGTCAGAGTGTGGCAAAAGAAAGGATCTGCTCATGATCCTGTAACCTATCTGAAATGCATAGGGCCAAAAAGTGTTAAAAAATAATTCATAGATGGCAAACCTAGATGGAGTTATAACTTTAGCTTCTATCATTGCTAGCTAGATCAGACTAGTCTCCATTTTTTCCTGAGTGAAAATTGAGAAGCTGCTGCAAGGGAAACGTTTTACATAGACAGCAAAAAACACTGTTTTACATTTTAAAAAGTTTATTTCGGTTATTGTCATTAGAGTGTGATAACCGCTGGAAGCTTTTCTGTCTGTATATTATATTTTCTTTTTTCCCCCTTCTGGACAAAGCTCAAGCAATTCTCTGCTGAGTGCAACTTAAGGAAAACCGCTAGATGGCTATAAATATAACTGTGAATTGTGAAGTGATTTGGCTTTGTGAAATAAGAGTTACATTAAATGGAGTTCAATTTAATATGTAAATAATTTTGTAAATGCAGAAAAACTACTTTTTCTATTTGACTTAATTCATTAACAAGGTGTGGCCTGCTCTGTGTGCATGATGGGATGTTTCTGCCCATGTAGAGCAGGTGCCTTGTCCATGGTGTGCTGGGCTGGCAATGGGTACCACATATCCTTTTCTATTTATATGTTTTTTTAACTCTCAATAACCATTTGGACTGTTTATAACCTTTCTTAGTACTGTTGTAAAGTTTTCAAATTTAAATGTTTTCTACTGCTTTGTAGCTGATTGAAAAGATACTACAACAGAAACCTAGAAGGGACACAGTAATTAAGGAATACAAGACCAAAACCTTATCAGACAGTACTAGAAAACAAGTGCTTAATATTCGTACTGCTGGAACGTCTGAGTTATGGGTAATTATTCTCAAAACATTTTTATGTTTTTATTACAAATCAAGACTTCATCTGAGTTCTACACCTCTTTTGGTACTTTTATTTAGCACATCATCACCAAGACACATACAGGAAATGTTCGCTACAGGTGTTGTATCCTGTTTCCCCATAACTGATGGATACATATTCCAAAAATGGCAATGTAAGTATATTAATTTTAATTATTGACACTTTTATGAAATCATTCATTTTTTAAAAATCGAGTCAAAGTATCATACTCAAAGCTTTGGAGCTGTCAAAAGATAGCTAATCTTAACAAAAATCTATAAAAATCAGATTTCTCTCATTAGGGCTTTTAGTGTTTACAGGAATATCATTATGACCGTTAGTGGACTGGCATTCCCTGCTTGCTATCTAAAAAAAACATCAATTGAAAAGCTGCACCGGAGAGACAAAGACCAACGTGCAGTACCCAAAACAGGGGGACCAGTTTCAGAATGAGAACCATTGTGTTGAGTCTGTTCTAAATGAAAAACAGATCAAAGAGGCCATATCACTTATGAAACATTCTTCAGATGAAGAGGAAGTAAAGCAGAAAATTAAGTTAACCTTCAGCCATTGCCAAAGGATGGTCCATGACCTTCCAAGATTATATGATGTTCATTCTGCTTATCCCCGATTTGCAGATGTAAAGGGCCTGGTAAGTATTACATTTTTCGCTTAAAATGAGTTTTCGTATTCACTTACTGTCATGAAACAGTCATATATTTGTGACCATGAAAGTTCACTTCAATATTTTAGTCTAAGATCGGTTTTAAAACTGTCTGGGTAAAAGCAGAGTTCTGACTGAATGGCTGTTTGGTTTGTCCGTCATTGTGTCCCTTCCATTCAGTCAGAAGTCTGTACTTAAACAAAGGGGATTCTGAACTTGCCAACAGTTATTAAAAGTGAATAACTGTGCTTGCATGTGATTATTATTGAATCATAATAAGCTAGCTTTAAGATTGCGCAAGATTTTCTGATGCTGTTTGTTGAAACACTTCACTGCAAAGCTTCTTGAGAGGTGACCGAACTTTGAAACCAGACTGATTAGGATCCTGGAGGTTGTTCTCCGAGAGATAGAAAGACAGTTGATTGTGCACAGTGCATTCAAGGATTTTAGAAAGAAAAGAGAGAAGTGATACTGGTTGGTAGTTGCTGATGTCTGAGGGATCCAGAGTGGGTTTCTTCAGGATGGGAATAACCCTGGCTCTTTTGAATGCTGTAGGTAAATTACCAAATGTTATGGAGCTATTTATGATGGTGGTGATGAAGGGATAAGGTCTTGAGAGATGGTCTGGAGCATTGTGGAAGGAAGAGGATCCAGTTGTCTGTAGGGAAAAGACCGTATCCATGACTTATGGATTTACCTCCCACCTCAAAACACTAGTCAATGACCTCAAAAAACTCAAAACTCAAGTTATCAATGTTCCAACATTGGGTGGGTGGATACATAGTAGTACTGTGCAAGTAACTGGGTAACTTTCCCTCCACATTTTGTTTGATTTTGTTGAGTCAATTAGTGCAAAAAAACTGACACTTTTGCCTCACAAATAGGAAACATTTTCAGACTGTGTTTTCTGTTTCCCTTCATGAAAATGAGAACTAAATGCATACAACTGTCAGTCCATACAAGCAAACCCAGAACAAGGTAATGCTTATGGTGTAAAATTCACTGCAATATTTTCACACAGTTGATAACGTTTGCATGATGCATGACATTCTCGAAAAAATTGTCCAGTTTGAAGTTAAGCTCATACTAAAATATATAGTTGAAAACTTTATTACTAGTGGGGAACTTTGTCAATGAATACATTCCTTTAATTACGGATAGACCAAAAAGAGGAACCAGCCATCTGGCATTAAATTAGATGATGCAAGTAATGACTTGGGCCTAAACGCAATACAATCTTGGCGTCTGCTACACAATATACCACTACTCTTTGATGAATTGGTAAGCAAAACTGCATGGTACTGGAATCTCTTTTTGTTACTACTACAGATAGTTAATATTGTTTTTTTTACCATTTGACATGACTGAAGGCATGACTTTTTTGTTAATTAACATCATCTTTTTAAAAAATATTTCCTGGAAAATCTTTCATGATTCAAAAACATCCTTTCATGATTCACTATCTTCATTGCATACACACCATAGGTCCCATTCTTCGAATGTGGTGCATGCTCTTTGAGCCGATGCACCATTTGTTTTTAAACATCAACTGAAATGTTGCAATAATATCACCTTAACTTTGGCAAGAAAACATCAGAATTATAAGGCATATCACTGGGAAATATTTAGACAGGACAAACTGAATGTCCAGGAAAAAGAAATGTTGTTGGAAAATATTTGTGCTGGTACAGAGCGAGCCTTTAGACTGAACTTACTGCCATCATTCACTGTACAGTCTGCCAAGTGGGTACAAGTGTCACAGTGACATGGTCATATGTAGTGATGAGGCTGATGAAATGTCAAAATGGTCATGTTCAAAATGTTCAAACGGTCAAAGGAACTGTTGTAAAAGAACATGTCGTCTTAATAGTTAATGAACATTTACATGCTTATCTATTTGCATTCCTAAAAAGAATATATGTAGTATAATTAATGTGATTGAGATTGTCTACCATAAACCATTTTATTTGCAAAAGATGTACAAAACAAATGAGTTCAGTTGGTTTATTGTGCCATACTGTCATTTACATTGATATTTTATTGATGATAGGTAAATTATAATTGGGATACGAGTGATTAATAGAAGATTTCAAAAGTACACACCAATTTTTTTCATAAGCAACTTACTTTCATACGTGTGTGTGTATTTTATACATACATATATTTATATGTACTATTACACCAACATGGACTTTAATGACATTGCATTCAAATACATAGACTTTAATATGGAGTTGGTCACCCATTTGCAGCTATAACAACTTCCACTCTTCTTGGAATGCTTTCCACAAGATACTTTCATGAGGTCATACACTGATGTTGGACGAGAATGTGGCTTGGCTCGCAATTTCTGTTCCAGTTCATCCCAAAGATGTTCGATGGGGTTGAGGTCAGGGCTCTGTACGGGCGAGTCAAGTTCTTCCACACCGAACTCATCCAACCATGTCTTTATGTACCTTGCTTTGTGGACTGGGAATTCCAGTCATGCTAGAATAGAAAATAACCTTCCCCAAACTGTGTCCACTAAGTTGGAAGCATAGCATTATCCAAAATGACTTGGTATGTCGAAGCATTAAGATTGCCCTTCAGTGGAAGTAAGGGGCCTAGCCCAACCCCTGAAAAACAGCCCACACCTTTATCCCTTCTTCACCAAACTTCACAGTTGGCACAATGCAGTCAGGCAGGTAACATTCTCCTGGCATCCACCAAACCCAGACCATCTGACTGCCAAATGGAGAAGTTTGATTCATCATTCCACTGCTCCACAGTTCAGTCGTGGTGTGCTTTACACCACTTCAACCGACACTTGGCAATGGACTTGGTGATACGAGGCATGCATTCAGCAGCTCGGCCATGAAAACCCATTCCTTGAAGCTCCCAATGCGCAGTTTTTGTGCTTACATGCCAGTGGAAGTTTGGAACTCTTCAGCAATGGAATCAGCAGAACGTTGGCGACCTTTATGCACCATGGACCTTGGTAGTCCTTGACCCTACTCTGTGACTTTACATGGTTTTCTGCTTCATGGCTGCGTTGCTGTTGTTCCTAAACGCTTCCACTTGCCGATAATACCACATATTTTTAAGTATATATATATTATCTGTAATATCTTTTCATGGGACAACACTGAAAATATGACACTTTGATACAATGTAATGTAGTCAGTGTACAGCTTGTATAACTGTGTAAATTTGCTGTCCCCTCAAAATAACTAAACACACAGCCATTAATGTCTAAACCGCTGGCAACAAAAGTGAGTACACCCCTTAATTGCAAATGTCCAAACTGTTCCCAAAATTTCAATATTTTGTGTGGCCACCATTGTTTTCCAGCACTGCCTTAACTCTCTTGGGCATGGAGTTCACTAGAGCTTCACAGGTTTCCACTGGAATCCTCCTCCACTCCTCCATGACGACATCACGGTGGATATTAGAGACCTTGCGTTACTCCACCTTCCATTTGAGGATGCCCCACAGATGCTCAATAGGGTTTAGGTCTGTAGACATGCTTGACCAGTCCAGCACCTTTACCCTCACTTTCTTTAGCAAGGCAGGGGTCGTCTTGGAGGTGTGTTTTTGTGGTCGTTATCCTGTTGGAATACTGCCCTGCGGCCCAGTTTCTGAAAGGAGGGGATCATGCTCTGCTTCAGTATGTCACAGTACATGTTGGCATTCATTGTTCCCTCAGTGAACTGTAGCTCCACAGTGCCGGCAGCACTTATGCAGCCCCAAACCATGACACTCCCACCACCATGCTTGACTGTAGGCAAGACACACTTGTCTTTGTACTCCTCACCTGGTTGCCGCCACACATGCTTGACACCATCTGAACCAAATAAGTTAATCTCGGTCTCATCAGACCACAGGACATGGTTCCAGTAATCCATGTTCTTAGTCTGCTTGTCTTCAGCAAACTGTTTGCAGGCTTTCTTGTGCATCATCTTCAGAAGAGGTTTCCTTCTGGGATGACAACCATGCAGACCAATATGATGCAGTGTGCGGCGTATGGTCTGAGCACTGACAGGCTGACCCCCACCCCTTCAACCTCTGCAGCAATGCTGGCAGCACTCATACATCTATTTTCAAAAGACAACCTCTGGATATGACGCTGAGCACGTGCACTCAACTTCTTTGGTCAACCATTGCAAGGTCTGTTCTGAGTGGAACCTGTCCAGTTGAACTGCTCTATGGTCTTGGCCACCATGCTGCAGCTCAGTTTCAGGGTGTTGTCAATCTTCTTATAGCCTAGGCCATCTTTACGTAGAGCAACAATTCTTTTTTTCAGATCCTCAGAGAGTTCTTTGCCATAGGGTGCCATGTTGAACTTCCAGTGACCAGTATGAGAGTGTGTGAGAGCAATAACACATGACACCGGGGAGGGAAAATGGCAAAATGGGTACAATTTGTACATTTTCACTTAGGGGTGTACTCACTTTTGTTGCCAGTAGTTTAGACATTAATGGCTGTGTTTAGTTATTATGAGGGGATAGCAAATTTACACTGTTAAACAAGCTGTACACTGATGATTTTACAATGTATCAAAGTGTCATATCTTCAGTGTTGTCCCATGAAAAGATATAATACAATATTTACAAAATGTGAGGAGTGTACTCACTTTTGTGAGATACTGTATATTTTATATAGATATATATATATATACAGGGAGTGCAGAATTATTAGGCAAGTTGTATTTTTGAGGAATAATTTTATTATTGAACAAC
>JAQQZR010001963.1:0-10125 GCA_030068235.1 Notoglanidium macrostoma
TCAGTATTGTTTTACAATGTAGAAAACAAAAAAAGAAAGAAAAACCTATGAAAGAGAAGGTGTGTCCAAACTTTTGAATGGTAGTGTATAAAGAAATTTGAATAATCAGAAAAGTGTAAGGCTAGTGAATTCCATATAAGGTGTTTGGTGTGATTAAATGTTTGTCATGGCAAATCAAAGGCAGGTTTGTGTTCACTTCATGGAGGTAGCAAGAAAACTAATTAACACAGTCTTACCTAGGTGAGAAGTTGTGAGGTGGGGAGGGAGATATGAAATAGACAGAAGGTCAAAGAAAAATAAGAAACAAACAAACAGCCTTGCCACAGTGTGGTGCCAGGAGCCATGAGAGGACACCCAGCTGGCACTAGCCATCCCTGAAGCAGGCAGCAGCTCCATCCATTTTCTCCTGGTCCCAGCAGCTCTCTGGAAGCAGCCTCTCCCGGTCCTGGCCGCACACGTCTGCTGATGGCTTTTTTCCTGTTAAATGTGTGTTTAGGGTTGCCAATCTCCAGTTGTAGAAATACAAAACAGGTGCAGATGGATAGTGGTGGGGCTGTTTTGTTAATATACACCAGATATTGTGGATTTGGTAACATTAAATGTGTGGCTTCACAGAGTATAAGTGACATAATTGGTGAATATCATCTTTATATGTAGATCTATACCTAGAAACCAATTTAGACCCTTAAAGAATCTTGGACTGACATAATTACTGATCATTTTATATCTTATTTCAGAAATCTGTTGGGAAACACTGAAGTGCACACAGGAGGCTGAAACAGACAGTACGTGAAAAACAACACGCATTCACTTAAACTTTGTAGCAATGAGTGAGTGGGTATGTACATGACACTTCTGATTAATTCATTAGTAGACTATGTAGTGTTAGTCACATAGATTGTACAAAGATGTTTTCAGGCAAAAGTGCATAGCTCCTTTACTATGAAAATCATCTTCTCACAGCTTTAGAGTAACAAAATACACTTTTCACATGAAAAACTGACATTAGCTTAATTTCATCAATTAAAAATCAGTTACTTTTTCATGCTTGGGTACATTTAAAAGTTGCAACTTTTTTTTTATTTCACCTGAGTAAACTTTACTTTCAATCTTTGTCAAGATTTTGACAAATTATCTATACTTTCACTTTCCTTTGTCAGGAATTTTGACTTAAAGCTATTGGTAGAGAGTAGGTTTTGTCACACAGTGTGCCCAAGAACTTCCTGCATACACAGGAAGATTCTTCTTGAGGGACATTCCAAGCGACCAACTATAGACTTTTTTTATGACATGTAGAGGGAAGTGATTGTAAAAATGGTGGTAAAAATGGAGAAACAAAAACAGACTTGTTTGTTTTAAGATTCATTGATCTTCCTTAATGGGTTCAAATGGAAACACAACTCCAAGCAAAACCCAGAGGGTTCCATTACCCTCACAAACTCTTTTCCTATCAATCTAGTAACTATATCTTGCTCTCACTGTTACCAGGGAGAAACATCTCATGTTTCTTTCCCTCATGCAACTGATTAAAATCTTGACATATATATGTATGTGGGTGTATATGATATTGTAGCCTGCAAGATTGTTGTGACTACCTAAATGTATAATATACAACTTTTCTGAGACTGAGACTGAAGAAGAGTGAGTCTCATACATAGACAGCTATGAGGTTTGGGTCTAAACATGTACAGCCTAAAAAATGTTCAGATCAGATTTCTGCATGTTTGAATAATGATGATGTCATCCAGATCATTTTTATAAGATTCTCCATTTTAATTGACATGCATGGAATAGCATATAAGATATAGACCATTCAATCCAATACCATGGTTTTCTGTATATCATAGTATCTGCTTATATCTTCACATTTTCAAATACCATGACATTAAAGGTGGGGTTAGAGTTTTTTCTTTTGTCAGAACACAGTTTGTAATATTTGGTGAAATTGTCCTCACTTCATGGCAGGTTTAAAAAAATAGCTCCTCTGGGGAGAAACAATGGTCTCTGTGATGCTTCAGGCTATGCAAACAGGAAAGAAACATGGCAAAGACCACCAACATCAAACCAACTCAGTACAAGGTGTCTACTTTATATTTGTTGTATAGCATGATTTTAAATTTCATCATAGGATTCTTCATACTATATGATTCTTCATGTTATGTTGTCACCCCTATAATAATTTTCATTCTTTTTATTTATTTCAAATCTTCTTTAAGGCACACAAAACTGTTTGATAAAGTACATTTATATGAATTGTTCTTACGAATATGATTGCCTCATCTGCTCAACCCTTGAGGCAGCTTTCCATTGCGGGAACATTTTTTTAATTACAATTTTGCCATGGCAACGGTTGTAGCACCAAGGACAGAGCACAGTTTTACTGATCAAATATTAATGCAGCTATATTTTAAGAATCATGCTAGAGTTGACAGTTAGCAATCAACCCAGCACCAATAGGGCAATGTGTATGATGATATAATGAAATGCTGTTATAACAATATAAATTATATTCATACTTTATACCCTGATTGACTGGGGCATTTCTGTAAAACATCTCTGTCAGTTACCATGGCAACAGCACGTTTTACTGCCTGCAGAGCTGTAACGCTCTCTATAGCATTCACTACACATGCACGATCACACACACAAGCACACACATACGTGCACATGCATACGTGCACACGCACACACACACACACCAAAGAGATACAGACTTTAGACTGCACCTTTCTGAACCATAAAACAATTTCAGATGGACAGATGACAAAAAATACATATCACACAAGTAAACAAACATTCAGAACAAGTCTCTAAGGTCTTCTTGATTCAGAGCATTTTCAAGTCTATCTGAACAATTTCTTAGGATAAATGCAAAATGCTTGTAATTCATTCTAATAAATCATGTAGCACAAAATCTCAGTTCTAAATAGTTTTCTTTCTCTGCTGAACATTATGAATTGTATGAATTTAATGATTACAACATAATGCCACAATCAGTGGGACACAGTCTTCAGAGCCATTCCTGAAGAGCAGTGAAAAGAAGTGTTCCAGTGACTTCAGCTTTTTTGGGGTTGTTTTTCATATAAAAGCAATAAAACTGAGTGATTTTACATTGTCCTCTTCTGGAGAAATTGGGCATTCAGTATCTTTAAAATCAGCATTTTAGACTTATTTTTAAAGACTGTACATATAATATCTGTAACTTGCAACTCAGCTATAATTTTATCATACACTATAAGACTGTGAAGAATCCCATCATTTATTACATGTTGATAATGAATGGTGATTTTGCATTCCTCCTCCTTCAATGCTATCATCCTGGAAATTTTGTGATACAGCTTTCAGACTTAACTGTATAATTGCACATGTTATGCATAAAGCCTATAAAGAGGTGACAAGACCAGTTTGCCCTACTTGTTACTGAAAATAGGGGCTTTAATTTTTCAACAATAAGCCAAAAGCACTTCAAAACATATCAGAATTATCAGGATTTCAGAATGATACACAAAGGACATACAACAAATATACAAAAAGGAAAGGTATACAAAGATATCCAAAAGATTAGAAAGTCATTAGCAGCATATACTAGTGGTCCATAAAAGTAGGTTCTTTCATAATTAATAGATTCAAGATTAAATTAGTTGTGTAGAGATGCTCAAGATTTAGAGACTTAAATAAACTGAATAAAATTCAATAGATCAAAAGGTCACCCAAAATATCTAAATAAACATAGATACACTACATAGCCAAAAGCTTGGAGATACTTCACCATGATTCATGTGTGATTTTATAACATCCCATTCCAGATTTAGCCTGTCCTTTGCTGTTATAATGTCCTTCACTCTTTCCACTAGATTTTGGAACATAGCTATCACGGTCTGGTAGCTCGGTGGTTAAGACACTGGACTAGTGATCGGAAGGTCATGAGTTCAAATCCCAGCACTGCCAAGCTGCTACTGCTGGGCCCTTGAGCAAGGCCCAAGGCACTTTCAGATACACTGCTCACATGTATAAAATAAGATGTATGTAAATCGCTCTGGATAAGGGCATCTGCCAAATGACGTAAATGTAAGAGCATTAGTAAGGTCACTTATAAAGGCACTGATGGTGGAAGTGTGAGAAGTCCCAGTCAGCATTCCAATTCATCCCAAAGGTGTTCAGTGGGGTTGAGGTCAGGGTTTTGTGCAGGAAACTTGAGTCCTTCCATTCCATTTGTCCTTGTCTTCATAGGGTCTTTACACATAGGGGCATCATCATCCTGGAACAAGTTTGGCCTACACCCCTTAGTTCCAGTGAAGGATGTTTATATGTTACAGCATATAAAAACATCTTATACATTTATACTCTTCCAACTTTGTGGCAACAGTATGGGAAAGGCCTATTTGTATCCACAAATGTTTGGTCATACAGTGTTCTGATTATCACACATTTCTCATTTGACATTTGTTTAAAACTTGCACAGAATTCGATACAAACACAAAGCATAGCAGTTAAGGATGAAGTGACCCTTTAGTGGTCTGGACTTTGATCCCACAACTTATTGAACTACCCCTAGCCAAACATGTGAGTTATTACTTGTGAATTGATTTGTATGTGTAAAATGTAAATTCTGATCTATATAGTACAGGTGCAATATAGTGCAGTAAACACAGTTCTAGTTTACCCCTCCTAACTGCCATGAGCAGTACTTTCATATAAGGGATTGGAGTGGGTAACCCTCATTTTTTACTGTAAGGAAGCCTCCGTGTCTCACAGGAAAGCCTCCCAGACAAACCAGACAAAACAGAAGTATCAATCACTCATAGCCTGCACTGAGGATCTTCAGGAAATTCAGAGCAGAATACTCTGAGACATTCCCAAATTTATAATGGGTTTACAAAGCAGCCTGCTAATTATCATGTGCCCACAGAATAGGACTTGTAGTGGAGAGTCACAAAATTGCTGGCTCCACTGATGCTTCAACAATGTTGCATACACTACAGTTACTTTCTTCGGGACCACATGCCCAAGGGAAATATCTTTGGAATAAAAACAACTAATGGTAAGTCACAATATAATTTCCCCCAGAGTTTAGTACATTGTACTGTTATTTTAATGTTGTACCTGAGTTCAAGGTGAATTCTTACAAACAGCTTGGTCATTGGCTTACAATTACTTGCAGCTACTTCTTACCTACTAGGCCAAAACACATGGATTGTCATCTGGGTAAGATGCACAGCGTGCACAGGCATTTGACTACAGATGGTTATAAAGAAATGGTTATTTCACTATGCAGTCACTGATCTCACAGTGAGAGGAGCTGATCAAGAGTAGAATGGGATGGAGAGTGTATCCCTGTCTATGGTTTATGAATGATGGCCATATCAGATTCGATTCCTGTCAGCCAAGAACAAGACTTTGAGGCTATTATGGGCACAGACTCACAAAACAAGACAATTTCCTAATCATTAACTGTCCAGATATATATTTTTTGCATGCTTTTCTGAGCACTGTGGTTGTAAAGAGTGATTTGAGTTATTTAGTTTATTTTGAGTCACTGAGATTATTTGAATTGCATTATATCCTTCCTGGCAGGTCAAACTAATCTGGCCATTTTCCTCTGACCACTCTTATCCATGAGGCATTCTTACCCAAATAACTGCCACTTACTCAATATATAAATTTTTTGCATCATTCTGTGTAAACTCTAGAGACTGCCATGTGCTAAAATCCCAGGAGATCAGCTCTTTCAGTATTCAAACCAGCCCATTTGGTACCAACCTCTATGTGATGATCAAAGTCACAGTGATCATACTGATGACTTTTTCTGATGTTTGATGTAAACATTAAATGATAAACTTCTGACTTGTACCTGAAGCTCTTGATCTGAATCTGCATGATTTTTGCTTTTGCACTGCTGCCAAATGATTGGCTGATTAGATAACTGCACAAATTTTCAAGTGTACAAGTATTCCTAATAAATTGATTTGTGAATGTAAATCCCATGTTTAGAACAATTGATTCTACTTCATATGCTTACAGAAGGACACAGCTCTGAAGCACAGTTCCTTTGCGGTGGTCTTTTTCAATAACTGGCATTCCAGGGCAATGGTGCAGCAGTCTTGCTGGCAATGACTGTCACAAACAAGCCGAAAGGTGCAGCATCCCATCCAGATTAATTGCACCTGTGAGGCTGGCCCTTTGATCCTGTGGGCAAACTGATTTCTATGGCATGGTACTTTAGAAGTGCTAGAACCTTAGCATAATGGCCATATGTATTGGAAGCACTGAGCTTATAACATAATTCTTTAAGGAGCTATGCAATCTTCATCCACCACACTCCCCAGGTGTCAGATATATGGATTTCCCCCCCCTCCTGTGTTAGAAATCCCTTATACTTTCCTTATGGACCCAAACTGGATGCAGGGATGAGCATCAATCTAAGCTTTTCTGGCAGTCAGTTACCTCAGCAAGGGCTGAGAGAACTGCATGCCTTGACAATAAACTTGTCCTGCATGCACTGATGACTAGTTGGATAGGAATAAGGTTCGTACCAAAGATTAGGCATCTCAAACAAATAAAAAAACTGTAAAATGGCTGTGCAATGTCCTACAAGGGTCAATCTGTAGAATGATTGTGTGGCATCAGGGACATGATCAAGTGTCAGCTGGGGGCACAGAGGAGGCAGGTTGAGCCAGCAGGTAACATATCATGGCTTTCACCTATGCTGAATCACAGGGTAATTTATGTATGTGTCTGTGTGTTTGCAGGAGAAAGACCCATGACAAGAGAGAGAGCAGGCCTTCATGCAACATTTGGCCACATGCTGGAACAGCATCATAAGCACTTCTGCGTGCTGACATTCAGTGAGCTCAGCCACCCATTTGCCTTCATCTAACAGCTCCGTACTACTTGCCAAAGGTGGCCGCTGGTGGGGAGGGCAACACCGATGACATCATTGACCAAGTGGTGCTGGAGCAGTTCCTGGAGATCTTTGATTATGCCATGGATGTATGCTCCCAGGACCATTTACATTTACACAATTTGGCAGACACCCTTATCCAGAGTGGCTTACATAAGTGCCTTGTAGTCTATCAGTAAACACATTCTGATCATGGTTCACTAGGACCTGGGCTAAGAATACCATTAGGCTAAAAACTCTGTTAGCAGGTAATAAAGAAGAAAGCATGTAGAAAGTTTTTTAAGTGATGAATAAATACTGAAACAAAGTGCTAGTACAAGTACTTCAGAAAGAGGTAGCTCCTTAGTCATTGTTTGAAAATACTCAGCTGTTCAGACATCTAGGGGAAGTTCATTCCACCACCTAGTTGCCAAAACTAAGAAGAGTTTAAATGCATGTCTTCTGTGCACCTTGAAAGGTTGTGGGGCGAGTCAAGCAGTGCTAGAGGATCAGAGGGAGCGCGGTGCAGTGCGGGGTGTGATAAGTGCTTTGAGGTAGGAGGGTGCTGGTCCATTTTTGACTTTGTAGGCAGGCATCAGTATTTTGAGTCTGATATGGGAAGCTACAGGAAGCCAGTGGAGGGAGTGTAGCTATGGGGTGGTGTGGGAGAAGGTTGAAAATGAGTTGTGTAGCTGCATTCTGGATCAGTTGCAGAGGTTGAATGGCACTTAGAGGCAGACCTGCTAGGATTGAGTTACAGTAGTCTAGTCTCGAGATGACAAGGGACTGAACAATTAACTGAGTGGCCTGTGTGGAATGGATGAATCATTCTGATGCTGAAAAGGAGAAATTGACATGAGCGAGAAAGTTTAGCAATATGAGAGGAAAAAGACAGGTGATTGTCCATGGTTGCCCCAAGGTTATGTGTGGAGAGATCAGAGAGTTGTCCAGGGCGATCACAAGATGTTGGGACGAATCAGCTGGGATGAATAGCAGTTCAGTATTGCTGGGATTGAGTTTCAGCTGATGAGCTGCCATCCATGATGAGATATCTGCCAGACATGCAGAGCTCCGGATGGAAACATGAGTGTCTGAGGGAGGAAAGGAGAGAATAAGTTGAGCGTCGTCTGCATACTAGTGATATAAGAGCCCTTGTGAGGATATTACCTCACCAAGAGATGTAATATATAAAGGGAAAACAGAAGAGGAAAAAGTACCGAGCCCTGAAGGATGCCAGTGTAGAGCCTGCATGTAGCAGATGTGGATCCCTTCCATGTCACCTGATATGACCGTCCTTCTAGGTAGGAAGCAAGTCATTATCATGCAGAGCCACGAATTCCAAGACTCATAAGGATGGCCAAGAGAGTCTAGTGGTTGACTGTGTCAAATGCTACGGACAGGTCAAGGAGGATGAGGACTGATGATAGTTTGGCCAATTTAGCAGCATGCAGCTTCTCAGTGACCGCCAAATGGACAGTCTTTGTGGAATGTGCTACTTTGAAACCAGACTGATTAGGATCCTGGAGGTTGTTCTGTGAAAGATGGAGAGACAGATGATTGTAGACAGTGCATTCAAGGATTTTAGAAAGAAAAGAAAGAAGTGATACTGGTCGGTAGTTCAAGTCAAGTCAAGTGTCTTGTTGCAGATGTCTGAGGGACCAAAGTGGGTTTCTTCAGGATGGAAATAACCCTGGCTCTTTTGAATGCTGTTGGTACATGACCAGGTCTTGAGAGATGGTAAGGAGCATTGTGGAAGGAATAGGACCCAGTGGGCAGGTGGTAGGATTACAAGATGAGTTGACTTGCAAGATCTCATCTGTTGCTATATTGGAAAACTGTCAGTGAAGTGGAAGGGGAATCCTTAAATGTGAAGTGAAGGAGGTGGGGTGGGAGTGAATGACTGACAGATTTGTTAATCTTCCCATCAAAAAGTTGGCAAAGTCTTCGGCAGTCAGGGAGGATGGAGCAGGAGGAGCTGGCAGGTTGACTAATGAATACAAGATGTTGTGGAGTTTTTGTGAGGATCTTGGCAGAGATTTCCAGCTTTTTCCTGTAGAAGGCAGTCTTACCAGAAGCCACATCAGATCAGAATTTGGACAAGAGATCAGGATAAGAAGACAGATGTATGTCTGTGAAGACAGATTTACATTATCTAGTAATCAGGGAGAGGCCCTGAAACCATGGAGACAAGAGGTTCCTTTGACTCTGGCAATTGTAGTTCTTGAGAGGGATGAACTGGAACCAGAGACAAGTCCAAAAAGTGCAGCCCAATTCTCCCCGGTTCCTTGTGGAGACCACCTCTGGCCATCCCAGAGAACACAGGCCGCCAGATTGCATGAGGAATTTTCTAATGTGTTTTCACCTCTACCCTGTCACACTAACCTCATAGAGCACCACACTGAGACTCCTCCAGGTGTGGTTGTACGCAGCCACCTACACCAGTTTTGTGAACACAAGAAAAATGTGGTTCGTGGTGAACTGAAGGCATGGGTCAGTCTGGTTCTGTGTGGACTTTAGAAGAGTCAATGCAGTGCCTAAATTTTACACATCTGATGCCTCATATTAATTAATTGCTCAATCAATTAGGTGCATCTCACTCACTTTTATCCAACACTGGAACTTACCAAGTGATATTGGCAGATTCCCTTGACTCCAACATCACAAGGAAAAATGGCCTTTTCCACTCCATTTGGGTTACACCAATTTGTTCCAGCAGTGTTTCCAACAACTCATGGAACTCTACATCCACACCATCAATATGTAGAAGCAATGACTTCAACATCAGGCAAAAAATACAAACTATTAACCCCCACCCCCCACCCCCACAAGAGACTGAACTAATTTCACAAATTTCCTCATCAAAATCATGAACCTGTGCATTAGGTCCTATACCTACATGTTTCCTCAAACACATAATACCAGAAATAAGTGAACTTTTTCTAAAAAAATAAACTCTTCCCTTAGCATTGGCTATGTACCTAAATCCTTTAAATGAACAGTTATCAAACCCCTGACACCTGATCATGACCCCAGTCAGCTGTCCAACTATAGACCAATAACTTCCCTTTTATTTCCATGATCCTAGAAAATGATGTAGCACAGAAATTATGCTCATACCTACATAGGAATAGCATTCATGAAATATATCAGTCAGGATTTAAACCTCACCATAGCACAGAGACAGCACTACTTAAAGTGGTAAATGACCTACTACTGGCCTCTGATCAGGGTTGTGTCTCCTTGCT